>JBBBDQ010002170.1:142500-207500 GCA_037127315.1 Ascarosepion bandense | reverse complement strand
ATATATATATATATATATATATATATATATATATAAGAATTAATAAATATACATATGGGTATACACTCAAGTATATGCTCATATATAAAATACTATTCAGGTATTAATAAAAAAAAAGTGCTCAATATAGTATAAACAGAGCTATTAATTATATATATTTTAAATAAATATTATCATACACTGGTGGCACAACTCAGACTTTCATTCACCTGATGATAGTTCATGAAATTCCTAATTGTGCTACTGATGTAGGACAATATATATATATAATATATATATATATAGGGTGCAATGGATAAATTGTCTGAATTACACAAAAGGAAAATAACACTGACATCTCATTTTAACGGATACATTTACCAAAATTACTGAAAAATATCTTGAAATAATAAATAATAAATCTTTTGAATAAAATCACCATTGGCTTCAACTAAAGTCTCCAGATGGCTTTGGAATTTTTTGCATCTTTTCTGGATGGTCTCCTCGCTTAAGTTAGTGAATGCTGCCATAATTCTTCCTTTCAGTTCATCTTTAGTGTTACAAGGAGTTTTGTTCATCTCTTGCTCAACTGTACCTCACACATAATAAATAAGGGGCTTGGTATCTGGATGATACCTGTTTTATATGTCTCTCATAGCCAGGTGAGGAGTTAATCCCAATGAACTTGACTCACTTCATACCATTATTTCTGATATTAATATTATAAAATTCTATCACTGATCTTGGGATTGATAGTAAAGTGGTTTTCCTAATGACAATTTTATTTAGATACCAACTCTAGTTAGCTGAACATTGAGTTTTTAAAATAGGAACCCCAATCCAGTTACTGTATCTTTTAATGAGTTCTTAGGAAAGATATTGCTGTAGTTTCCCATTGACTTTCTGTAGTTTTGAATTCTACTATTTGTTATTCTTCTGCTAGAGAAAATCCTAAGTTTTAAAGTTCTGAGTCTGTCTGGTTGTGAGTAAAAGAAATGTAATCAAGTCTTTCCCAAAAGTATTAGCAGAAAGTGAATACAAACTGTTTCAACTAGAATTTGAACTAAGCTTGCCAATTCCATTTTCTGCATCAATAACCATTACACTACTTACATATCTATATTCTTAGGTGTGAAATGAGAGTTCAAGTTTTATTGAGAGGTACTACTTCAGTTTCTATTTCACTGTATTTCCTTAAGTAATCAAATAATATAGTGTTATAATAAAAATCAATAATAAAACTATTATTATTATAAAACTATTGAACTGAAATAAAATTTTCTAGTTTTTTTTTTAAAGAGCATTGCAAAGACACTTTTGAGATAGATTTATTCAACCATGTATGTACCATTTTGTTCCACTACTTTACACTATCTTTGAGGTAGCTTAATGATTACTTCCTCCCAGAACTTGGTATATTTCTGGGTGATGACATAGTCTAAGTGTTTTTACAGGCTTCCAGAGAAAGGAAATTTCACCCAATATGAGAATTTTGAAGGGATTGAAATAAACCTGTAATCTGAAGGTGTAAGGTCAGGTGATGGCAGGACATTCTAACCAATTTCTGCTAGGCCTGCAAAGAGACATGAGATTTGGCATTGTTCTGAAGGAAGATAAGAAACACTTTTAGTTAGCCAATTTAAGACAATTTTCATTAATTGTTGCTTTTAACCAGTTCATTTGGAAACAGTAGTTTTCTGAATTCCCCAGTGTATTGAAAATCATCTTTAAAAAGTGGAAAAATCCCCAAAATTAAAAAAAATATCCTATTTAATATTTGATACTTAATTTAAAAGTAATTTCTTTATAAGGTTTTAGCATTAAATAATCTTTCTATTCTTTTAGCTATTAGCATTTTGCATATTCATAAAAAACTGTGATATTTTATATAAAGAGATATCTATCCCAATTTGTTTCTTTTTAGTTTTTCATCAGTTGATTTTACCTAGTTGGTTTGCTTGATTTGCTTACCTACGCATTTTCTTAGATTTGTCTCTTACCTACTCATTATTTATTATCTTCTTAACAATGATTGTAATTCTTAATAAACTACAATATTTTTATATTGTCCTCTTGTTTATTGATGAATATCACTTCAGTGCCAGAAACGAGAAGCCAATGTAACCACCATGGTCCTTAACCCAGCAAACACCATCCTATATACTGCTGACTCTATGGGTTTTATTTATGCCTGGGATATCAATGATTTTTGTTCTCTGGGAGAGGAGACTTTTCCACCTCCAAGTAAGTTGTTTTTATTTACACAAAACAGAATCTAGTGTTAAATAATTAAAAACTTAATTTGAAAAATTACGTTATTATCTAAATAAACTAACTGGCTTATGAGAGTTGATTTAATTTGTCAAATACTTCATTTGACAGCTAAGATATTACATTATGGAGTTTGGCTAGATAAAATATATAAAAAATCTAACAGATACATCAGCAACACATTGAAAACCTGATATATATTATGAGCCATTTTTCATTAAAATCATTTATTCCTATAAATTCATAGCATCATTACTGAGTCATCAAAACATTTACACTCTCTTTTTATGATGTCATGCAATCTTTCAAGTGTGAGATAATTTTTTAAATAGTTTTTTTCAGGAATTTTTGCCCAAATCATTTATTTATATAGATTTGTAGCAACAATATTTAGATAGATTATTTTACATTTTTCTATAACATTACACATTTTTCAGGCAATAGATGATGCAAAACATTTAAAAATTTTTGGTCAAATTTTTTCATTCATATAAATGCAGGAAATCATTATTTACTCCCAATCAATAATCTTAAGCAATATTTTCAAGGTCTTGATTTATGTAAAAGTTTTTGCAATTTAACACATCACTCAATAAGTCCCGGGCCTGACATATAGATGGCACTACTAATAAAAAATCCATATGATTTTTAGAAAGTACTAACCTTCAATTGGCATGTGACAAAACTTGGGCCTAATTGGATTATTAGTTTACAAATGACATCTATTTAAGTGAAGATACTGTTGCAAATTTTCAAAACAGTAGAAAAAATTGAATTTCATGTGTTGATAAAACATTGCATTCTGATGGGAAAAATACTGTTCAAGCAAAGCAATGGCTTGATAAGTGTTATTCAGACTCTGTTGTCAGAAACAACAGTTAAGAAATGGCATGCTGACTTTAAATGTGGTTGTACAGATGGTGAACACTCAGGTTGCCCAAAATCGGTAGTCAACCTGGAAAACACCCAAAAAATCCACAGACTCATTTTGACCAATTGTTGTGTGAGATAGCAGAGGAGTTGAACATATTAGAGGGCAGTGTATTCATCATTTTGCATGAACATTTGTTGATGAGAAAGTTGTGTTGAAAATGGGTACCATGTTTGCTCACAGTCGATCAACAACAACAACATGTCAACAATTGAGAGTGTTGTTTACAACTGTTTCAATGCAACAAAAAGGATTTTTTGCATAAATGTGACAATGGATGAAATATGGATTTACCACTTCATTTCAGAGTCAAATCAGCAATCAGCTGAGTGTACAGCAGCAGGTGAAAGCCATCCAAAGTGACCAAAGATGCAATCATCAGCAGGCAAGGTATTTTATTCATCGATTACCTTGCGAAAGGAAGAACCATCAATAGTGAATATTATATAGCATTATTGGTGCTTTTAAAGGAAGAAATTGCCAAAAAATGGCAACAAATGAAGAAGAAGAATATGATCTTTTACCAAGACAACCATGTCACAAGTCGATTGCAATGATGGCAAAACTACATAAATTGCACTTCGAATTGCTTCCACATTCACCCTATTCTCAACATCTGGTCCCCAGTGACTACTGGTTGTTTACAGACCTCAAAAGAATGCTCCAATGAAGAAGTGATATTGAAAACGGAAGTGTATTTTGAGGCCAAAGACAAATCATTCTACAAAAATGTCATCAAATTGTTAGAGAAGTGTTGGAATCAATTGGAATCAGTGTATCACCCTAGAAGAAGACTATGTTAATGAATAAAGTTGAATTTTGTCTAAAACGTTTAGCTTTATTAGTTAGGCCTGGTATTTATTGAGTGTTATGTTATTGCTGAATTATTTTATTGATCTAACTTTGTATAACCATTACTCAACCAACAAAGTATTTCTTTTTTTAGTTACATAAATTCATAGCATACTTATTCATTAATCAAAAATTTCCTATTTTATAGCTTACACAATATTTCAGGATCTAGTTGGTTCTTTTTATCAAATATTTTCATTCACAGAAATCAGTAGCATCCTTATTCAGTCATATAAATGCTTTACTTGTTTTTGTAGAATTTAATTGACAAACACTATATAAATTCATAGCATTCTTATTAAGTAAATTTAAATACTTTCCTCAATTTTCAATCCATATGCATTGTTTAGCTATTAGTTGATACAAAAGTTCATAAAATATTATTGAAAATCTGTATTATTTACATACATTCATTGCATTTTTATTAAATCACCAAAATCCTTTTCCATTTTTCATTGCTTTATATACTCTTATTAGTTGCTGCAAAATTAATTGGACTCAGGCAAAACAGGGTGAGTAATAACTGAGCAGCACTGAGTAAATAACTAAACCAGATATCCCTACACATGGGTTAGTCAGTAAGTTAAGTGCCATATGTGATACACATTTGGGCGATCATGTCTTGAAAAGGACATGACAGACTGGGCAGAAGATTTTCCTGCAGTAGGTTGCCATTAATTTCTGCGGTAGATTGGTTGCCAACCAAGGCTATAGAACCCAGTATGTTCTGGAATTTAAGCTATAGCTGGAGAAAACAGAGGGATTAATATCTTTCCCAAGGGTATTTGCAGGTAGGTGAATGCAATGAATACAACTGGAATTTGAACTCAGCTCTCCAATTTATTATTTCGAGCAATGCACCAAGTAGAATTATTACAATCTTCCTCTACAGATTAAATAACAAGCTCAGTTTGCTATCCAATTCAGCATACACATTGGCTTGACATCATTTTCTTCTCTTGACTGGGAATTAATATTTTACCCTTGGCACAAGTAGTAAAATTCTGTAGGTGTTTCTTTTAGTTGAATAAGGTCAATGAAAAGGTATATTTATTGTTAATTAATTTTTTAATTTTTTACAATTTATTCAACTCAATTTTTTTTTAAATTATCATTATTGATCAGTTACTATGCTCTGATAGGTTGATTATTGACCTACAGGTGGCTGATACAGAAAAAAATACCTACATCGGAAGGTAACATATGATATCTTCATTAATGACTGTCGGGAAAATGCTCCAAATAAGTTACTGTCTGATTAAATATGTTTATGCATAAATATGTGAGTTCGTATCAGATTGTAACAGTTTTGAAGTAGCCGTTAACATCCTGGACCAATTCTTTATTAACAAAAAAAACAACATTTTCATTCGATTTCTTCTTACCATGAGGTGACAAGCAAAATTCAGAGAACATTAATGAATTTCTCCAGGAATTATAGAGAATTAGTAAAAACTACTGACTTGGTGAAGTTATTGCTGAACAATACAATTAAGAAATGGTTCATGACACATTTATAAACAGAATTTTGTCTGAAACTATATGGCAGTGCTTATTAAAAGATGAAGAACCAGACCTACAAAAACATTAGGGCAATTGAATATACTTAAAATAATTCTGATCACAACAGGAAGACAAGTTTTGTCGTCATGGATGGCATCATTATTTTATGTATTTGGACCTTGAACAAGTTCCAGCTGTTTTCCAACAAATGGCATTCCCAGAATCACATAGATAGTAATGTCATCTCTGAATAAACATGTTTTTTTAAACTTTCTAACTCCACAATCTCTTCTATAATCCTCTGGAATCTCGCTATTTCATTCATGATTCCAAAGGGCATCTACTTAAACTAGTTAAGTCAGCTCTTTGTTTCAAATGTTGTAAAGTGCATCCCTTCCTCTCTAAGCAGGACCTGATTATAAACACTGTTTATGTCAAAGATTCTATATACTTACATATAGCCTGAACAATATTGTATATTCTAGGCAAAGGGTACACATCCCAGTCAGTGCAATGGTTCACAGTTTGCAAATAATCAGACTAACTGCAACTTGTGGTTTTCATCTTTCATAACTAGAGACTGAATCCTTTATGATGATCAATTTTGTTCAAAAATACTGTTCTTCAGCAATCTAATGTCTTCATCTATGAGCATTATTTCCTCCTTTGAGTAGTGCTTAGATTTCAGCCTGGTGCCAAGTTGTCAAACAGTGGGGGAGGTGTCACTTTTAGGGCCATTGACCTACAAACTTTCAAACAAATTCCTTCATAATGGACACCATCATTGGTAAAGTGGTCCTTTTCTGTATTCTTTGCTTAGTATTTATTTTTTTTAATAATCATATCACCTCTAGCAAGGGGACACAGTTTTGCTTTTAGGGACACTAGCCTGATCTATGCTAATGGGGGGGGGCTAGGAGTGATTGTCTGTGATGGTTAATAGATAGCAGCTTCGTTTTGGAAGCATTAAAATTCACAAGCCATTTCTTACCCCAGTCTGCCATAGATTGGAGGTCTTTTTCAAGCTCAGCAGCAAGGTTTGCTTTGTCAGCCTCAGCAGATTTTTGATCAATATGAGAGTAAACTGTAGGGTCATCGGCGTATATGCCTACTTGGGATTTTATTACATCTGGGAGATCGTTAATGTAGATAAGGAAAAGCATAGGACCTAGAATAGAGCCTTGAGGGAGACCCGCATTCATATGATAGTATTGGGAGGCATGTCCGTTCAATACTACCTTCATTGTACAATTTGAAAGATATGACTGGATAAGGTCAAACAATTGTACAGTTATACCATAGCTCCGCATTTTGCGTAGAAGGCCAGCATGCCAGACTCTGTCAAACACTTTGGAAATATCCAGGGCAATGATTTGAGCTTTGCCATTCTTGTCAAGAACCTGGTGTATATACTCAGTGATGGTTGTGAGCATATCAGCAGTAGACCTGGTGTAGCGGAAACCATACTGTTTGTCAAAGAATAGTCTGTGGGCTGTGAGATGTTGAACCACCTTGGCATTGATCATGGCTTCGAATACATTGCCAAAAAATTGGTAGGAGGCTGATAGGGCAATCATTAGAGGGGTCAGAGGGTTTACCAGTGTTTTTATATATTGGAACCATAGAGGAGGACTTCCAGCAGGCAAAAAAGCAAGTAGCAGAGGCCTCAGTTTGGGGCGGGAAGTTGGGTACAGATACTCCAGAAGAGTCCAGTGCTGAGTTGATGGAAAATCTGTGAGTGAAGTACTCAGCCTTGTCTGTTGTAGAGATAAGGACCTCATATTCGTTGATTAGAGGGGGGATTGAGGGTTTGCTATTGTTTAGTACACTTTTACAGAGCCTCCAGTAATCTTTGGAACCAAACTTACGGGATGCTTTGTGCTGTTTCATTCTGGCTGCAAACAGTAGCTTGTCTTCTTTAAGTATCTTCTTGCACTCATTGTGAGCAGAGGCAAAGAGGTGCTTGTTATGGTCCAACACGTGACTTCGATAAAACCGGAAGAAGTGATTTCGATGGGCGATGGCAGCCAAGCAAGCTGGGGAGAATAAAGAGGACAAGTGGGATTTAAGTCTCAACTTCCTGGTTGGAATGAAAGCTTTGATGCCAGCTTTAATCCAAGAAGAGACCTCAGCTGCACAGTCTTCAACGGGAAAACTAAAGACTTTGTTACTACTACAGTATATGTGTGGATTATTCTAATACTGTCAATATAATAATGAGTTTCATGCATACCCACTTCCAAAAACTGAAACACTTTGAAACACAAACTTGCTTCTTATTGTATTTTCTTTAGCTTCAACTTGAAGAGTGCATATTACCTACTGAAGATGACAAATTATTTACAGCATTTAAAACTAACAAATGCCTTTACCAATATATTTTAATCTTATTTAAAATGACTAATGGAGTAGCAGTATTTCAATAAATTATTGATAAATTTATTGAAAAGGAGGGTCTCATTAATACATTCCCTTACATCAGCAATGTAACCATTGCTGGAAAGGACTGGTAGGAACATGACAGGTATGTGAAGGTGTTCCTTGAGGCTATGCAGCATTGTATACTGACTTTAAATTAGGGTAAATCAATGAGGGTCTAACCAGATCAGATGAATCTAGACTACCACCACTCCTTGATCTGCAAGTGCCAACCAAGACAGCTGCCCTCAAAAGAGTACTGGCCATGTCTAATGTGGCAAGTGAATCCCTTGCTTCTTGGGTCATGACAAATCTTAAATCAAGGCAAAGAGTTTTCCACTAGATGCTAGAGCATGTAAAGCATTCAACACTTTGAAACAGTTATTTATGAATGCCACACTTCACTATCATAATAACTCTAAGCCATACATAATAGAAAGTGATTCTTCAGATATTGCTAGATCATCAATTGTTAGAGCAGTAGAAATTGGAGCAAGGGGTTTCGTTGCAGCCACTCTGTACCAATTTCTGGGTCAAATTGGAATCAAAGGGCGTAATAGGACCAAAAGTATGAAACGCCTAAAAGAAATCACTGAAAATAGTTCTATGTGGATATGAAAGAAAAGAAATATTCCGTGGAGTGTTTCAGTGAACATGACAGCATGATTAATTGTGAATGTGTAATGAGGTTCACATTGCGTTCTTGGAACGCGGGGTTTGCTGTTTTTCATTTTTCGTAAATTTAATTTTGCTGGTAGACATTTAAGTATAACTACACATGTATTTCGTTATAATGGGGCCTCACATCAGTGAGAGGGGGTAGTGTGCAAGTGAAACCGTTGAGAGGAAGGCCCCAAAACGGTGCACATTCTATCCTGATGACCCCAATTAAAATATAAATTCAAAAGGATCAAAAGAAGTTCAATGAAGTCATATGCCGTAGAGAAGCTCGGTGGAAATGTTATTGGTATGAGGAGCATTTTATATTCAGCTCGCTTCAGGTGAGCATCAATTACTTTCCAGTAATTTCCTTTTTCAAACTCATGGTTTGTCCATTGGTTTTCGGGAATAGACTGAATGGTGGTTTGGAACAGACTAGCAGACACCTGGAAAGACAGGGGACGCTGGGAAAGACCAGATGATCTCACCAGGTCAGCAACCCTGAGTTCATTAAACAAATGCTACAAAGGAAACTAAAAGGAAATTCCCTCAGGATTCACCGAAAGGGAGGGAGGATGATGGATCCAAACAGATTAATCCGCAACGATCTTGGACCGAAAAACAATCTATGAATTTAGAAAAGTGTACAGACTTCCCATGTGTTTGTGGTCAGAAATTCAGGTCCCAAAAGGGAGCGAAGATTCACCTTACAAAAATGGGTTGTGCTTCCCTGAAAATGGTTCAGGTGCAGCACTCTGTCAATGCGGATAAGACGTTGGAAAACCAAAGCCAGGATGCATACCACAGTGCTGAGGATATCCAAGCTGTTGCATTAAAGGATGGGACACAACTCAAACTGCCAAGAATCAAATTTTCACCAGCATCCGACTTGGAAGCATGATGTTTGCTAGACAACATCATTAGCAAAACATTACGTAAAGAACTGGGAAGAAAGAAATATCAAGAACGTTTAAATGAAAGTAGTAAAATAATCTACAGGGTTTGTAAGGAAGTCTACAGCATGACAGAGGAAAATGATAAGCCACCACCCAAAAAGAACAGATGTCAAAGGTTAATGCATGATTTGAGAAATAAAAAAAGAAATCTAAAATGGCAAATCCGTTTCGCAAATTTTGACGAGAAAGAAGGCTTGGTTAAAATCTGGCAGAACCTTAAAGAGAAACATAATGCTCTTAGCAGAGTGGAAAATCTAAGAAAGAGACAAGTGAAATGGAGGAAAGATCAAGAGCATTTCTTTCAGGAACCTTACAAATATGCAAAGAACATATTTGATAAACCAAGATCAGGTGTGCTTAAAATAGAGAAAAGTATGTTCTAGAGGAACATTTAAGAGATATGTACTCTGATCCTAAACAACATATTCCTCTAGATCATAATAACAATTTATTTTGGCCAGCCATTTCTAAGGTAAAGTTCGACATGAAACCACCCACACGTGAAGAAATAAAACGCATAATCAACAAAAGCAGGAATAAATCTACACCTGGCCCTAACGAAATACCTTTCCTTCTATACAAAAAAAGTCCTACACTTCTAAAATGGTTAAATACTAACTTAAAGTTAGCAGGTGAGTGTCAATTAGTTTCTAGTAATTTCCTTCTTCAATGTTAAACCAGTTCAGAAGACCATTCATTTTGCAAACCTTAAATCAGCATGAATTACACTAACCTGCTGTTAAGAAAGAGATTGTGAGGAAATAATCCTCCTACGCAAGATGGCTATTAAAATCAGGATGGGTCCTTTTGCACTAATTTGTAAGGGATTCAAAGAATGATTCTTTGGTCCAAGAGGTAGAACTATTGTATGTGAACTAAACATATGCACACATCAAATGAAGGGATGTATGATAAAAGTTCACAAAGTCTAAATATGTGTGTGTGCTTATATATATATATATATATATATATATATATATATATATATATAATGAAATTTACGAAATTGGCATTAACCCACATATTTATTTAAATTTATTTGTTTGAGCATTATTTTTTAATGGATATTTGTATTTGAGTGCATAGTCTGTTTTTTGTTTTTATTTATAAATAAAAAGTACATTTTAAATAACCACTGGCCTAAATGTTCAAGAAATCTTGTTTGGAAAATATCTATCTTTCAGCAGGATTTAAACCTGCATATTTCCAATTATTGGAGAGATGCTATCATTAAATATGACATGTCTTACCACTTGACCCCAGAAAATGCCATGGTAGACAAAATTTGAATTAAGCCTTAAATACATATTCTCTTGATTTCTTAGAACATCTATCTCTGCTCAGGATTGTATCCAAATGTAAACAAATGCAACAAAAGACAGTGTTATAAATTTTACAAAATTGGCATTAACTGACATATTTATATAGATGTTCTAATAAGAAATCAGTACAATACATACTTAATACTTAATTCAAACCTTGTCACCCATGATACCTTCTGTGGTCAAGTGATAAGACACATCAGATCTAATGACAGCATCTACCCAGTATATGGGAGTATGCAGGTTCAAATCTTGCTGAAAGATACGTATTTTCAAAACATGATTTCTTGAACATTTAAAATGTACTGTTTACTTATAAAAAAAACAGACTATTTACTCAAATACAAGTATCCATTAAAAAATCATGTTCAAATAAATATATATATATATATATATATATATATATATATATATATATATATAAATTTGTTTTTTTATTTAAAATTAATATAATTTATATTGCAATGTGGAAATTTCTATGTCTCGAGATTTTTACTTCGTTGTCAGGCAATGTTAGATCATTGTTGTGAAAATGATTTTCATTTGAATATAAGAAACAATACATTTGTTATTTAAGGATGTGGGAAGACAGAAAAATTCATTTATGTGTTCAATTTAACTAATCAGAATAGAGATTCACTTTAAATTTGAAAAAAGTTTATATTTTTGGGGAATACATGATTTCTTTTTTCAATCTTTATGGCAAAAGTGGCAGTCAATCAAAACCCCTGACTAGACTCCATTTCCGTTGATGTATCCATTATTATTATTACAAACTTTTTTTCTTTTAGTTTTCCCTGTATCTCATTATTTTCTAAAATAAAAAATAAAAAAGATAAGAAAGAAAGAAAACATTTTATATTTTTGATCTAATTTAAAAAGAACTTTGAGTGTAATTTTATTTTGATTCAGAATGCATTTTATTCTAATTTTTCTAAAACTCTTAATTTGTGAATAACATTTTTTATTATCTATTTATTTATCAAAAATTTTAAATTAATGTTAATGAATAATTGTTATATTGTAGGGTACTGCTTATACTGACCATTTCCTGTTCATATTTCTCTGGGTTGCTGCTTATGACTTTTGCTCAATGTTGCATGTAGCGGATGATCCCTTTCTTTACATTATCCAGGGTGCATGACAACAACTCTAACAAACATGGAAGGGAGGATGCATGAGAATAACAACCCTCAGAAAACAGCCTTGGTTTGTCTACCTCATATGAATGGGTTATTGGAGAAAATACAACATAACATCAGGACAACCTTCAGAAGTGTTTATGCAGTACCCTACAATGTAACAATTATCCATTAACATAAAAAATTGCAATAAGAACTGCAATTGACTTGACCCAAAGAGTTGTGAGTTCAATACCAGGTTACAGCAGTGGTGATCAAGTAACTTAGAGAGTCCAGTTAGCTACCAAAAGAGGCTTTACACAAAGAATGAGACTGATATACCCCAGTGATTGAAATAAAGAGTTTGGTTCGAAATTCCTAGCACCTGAAGAAGGCCACAACATACAATGGCTGAAACGTCGTACAAATGGCAGCAAAGATGAGAACAATAGTTTGAGTATGTAAATAGTGTAAATAATATCGCATTTCAGAAATAGACAAATACTGAAAAAATCACACACTAAGTGTACAAAGGAATATACATATGCACAATAACAACAAAAGAATCCTACACACATGAACACAACCATGACCTGAAGAATTAAACAGGCATATACACTGATGTGATAAAAAGAGGTAAATTACACCAAACTTCGCATAAATACTAAAAGATTGAGGAGCAGCAGAAGAGAATACCAAATGTTCCTGAAGAGTGAAGACATTAAAAGAATGCCTTACTAAGTTCAAAGTTGGCATGACTCAAATAATATCACTCAGCTAATTTTCTTAATGATATATCCTTACCTATGAGAAAAATGTCTGCTTGCCTAAAATGCCTTACCACTAGTAAAATAGTAATTTTGGCACTAAAAACTATTTAGTGTTGAAGCATTTTTCCTTTTTCTCTTTTTTTACTTCTGCAACAGCAGCATTTAACACAAAGGCATTTTCTCCTGAATGTTTAACCAGTTCAATGTTCAATTCTTGACTGATTGCTAAAACTGTCTCTCATGCCTCAGGGACAATCTCTTTTAAAGAATTGTGAAGGTAACCCAACCCCACCTATAGATATTTTCATGATAAAATTGTGAATTCACATTTAACTAGCAAGAAGGCTTTCCCATCAGTTAAAAAAGAATGAGGTAAAAGAAATGTATTCCTGAGCCAATCAAGTGGTTTTACAAATGGATCAGCATCATCTGCTTCACTTTTGTCATTTGTTTAGTCACTGTGGAAAATATCTTCTGTTCATGCAATGACTGAAATACAAATATGTAAATTTTATAAAAATTTAAAATGTTTTAAGTAAATTGTGTTGAAATGCTGCTCGTAATTTTGTTTTGTTTTGATTGGTGTTCTTTATAGATACTGAATTATGCTTTACTGTTTTACATGTAAGCATCTGTTTTTTGAATCCATACAAAAAGAAATTTGAATATTATACATTTAAAAAACAATAAGCTGTTATATAATTTTAATATAAAAAAATTATTATTGATAATGAAATAAATTAGTGTTTAATATTTATTTATCATTGTTATAAGAAAGTTTATTATAGAACAGCATTGAAAATGAAAACAGTAAATATTGCAGAAAGGCTGCCAACATTATTGTTGCCAGAAAATGAACAAATGTATATTAATATTAAAGAAAATGTTAATTAAAACAGAGATTTAAAAAAGAAATAAAATGAAACTAGAATAAAAAGTAATAAAATAAAATCATATAGTTTACTTTCTTATTTATTAAGTATTTTCCTGTTACAGGTAAGTGAAATAACCTATAAAAATGTTTAAATAAGCTTATATATACTGGCTGTATGGGTAATATAACAGTTACCAGAACAGAAAATGAAATTGGCAGTATGAGCACAAATTCCAGCTGGAACAATTTTTGTTCACTTAGCATTAATGTTTTAGAAAAAGCATGAATCTTTTTCTTCCATTTATATAGAAAATTGTGTCATCTAATTTTGTTATGGCAACTCTGAATTAAAAACCAAAAAGAAAAAATTAAAGCACTAGAAAACTACTCAATTACTTTCTCCAAAGAATGACAATTCGAAGATATTAAAGAAAGAAACCATTGTAGAATTGGGTTTTCCTATAACTGGAAGGGATGTGGGGTGGGGGAGACTACATTAAATGCTTTAGGCTTATTTTAATAATTTGTTTAGAATATTTTATTGAACTATTTATTTTATTTTTTAATTATAGTGATTGGAAAATGGAGAGGCCATACACATACAATCAATGATATTGTTTTGATTGATGAATATGAAATCTTAATCACAGCTTCCAGTGATTGCACAGTTAGAGTGTGGACTACTAAAGGCATATATGTTGGTAAGTAATCTGAGATTTGAAAGGTATTCATTTTTTAATTTTGTATATTTTATCTTTGAACAATAATTATTTGTTATCTAAAAGCATATTTTGGAAGTTCTTTATTTTCTTGACAAAAAACAAAACAGAAAACGAAATTTAATTTTTTATATTTTTAGTTATTTACTGAGATAGATTTTAAAAGTTTTCTTTAATAAATTAGTCATAATTATTTGAAAATTTGTATTTTTCTTGCTTTGTTTTTTATACTTTCCTAAAACACTATTTCACTAGACATATTTATATAGTTTCCCCAAGGGTTTTGTTTCAGCTGACCAGTGTTAAATGCTTGTGTGAAGTCAATAAATATAGCATACAGATTTTTTGCTAAGCTTTTGACACTTGCCACTGGATAAAAACCATATCAATACTGTAGTGTCTTACAGTTTGTGCAAGACAAACATTCTTCCTAAAGCAGATCTTCTGATTCACGCTACACTAATTTCCACCATTGGCTCTATATGAATGCTTTCAACACCCAAAACTTAACTAAAATTTTATCATATGTGCAAAGCTCCATATATATCTCCTATTTTTACTCACACACTTAAATAAAATAATAAGCAATACAATCTAGAATTTTCACCCAATAGCACCCACTCTTGCTTAAAGTAACAAACTGGAGTAGATTTGAGCCTAAAAAAATGAAACATAAAAAAACCATCAAAAAGATATTCAAGCAATAGATGACCCAATGTTCGCAAGCATCTTGCTGTTTTTATATATATATTATCGATTTTCTGCAATACTGGAAGAACTGCAACCTTGAAACTTCTGAATATCATTTCTTATGTCTTTGTCTATGAGTGTATCAAATTTGATTAAAATCAGACCACTGCTTCTATAACCAAATTTTTTTGATTATCGATTTTTGATATTTATTGGGGGTACCTTGACACAAAACCTAGCTAAGAACACTTGCAGACGCTTATAGTACAACTGTGTAAATTTTCAAGAAAATTGGTTTAGCCGTTTCGGAGTCTATAGGTAATGGTCTCACACACACACACAGACACACACACACACACACACACACATACAAAGTTCCATTTATCAACAAGCTTAGATTTAGATATATATTGCAGAACACCTTATAACACCATAATTATGCCACTAATTTTAGTGTGGACTCATTTTTCATTTTTAGCTTGTCTCACTGAAATTGCCACCTTAAAATGTTAGAGGCCATATATATTTTATCTCTAAAACCTTCATTATGTAATCAGAAGGACCATATATTTGACCTTTAAATTATTTCCATCTAAGCATTTTTTTTCTATACATATTGCCAATTTTTTCTTTTACTGATGATTATTTTCTTATCAACCTTGATTTAGATCTGTTGAGGGTGATTCAAAACTGGTTAGCTAGACTGTTTTTCAATTTTATTTTTTAAATATTATCACGAGTGGTAATAAAAATAATCTTTTTGTCTGTTATGGCAGTTATAAAATTTTGTACCACCAACAACTATATCTTCTAATATATATATATATATATATATATATATGAGGAGTTGAATATATGGATCAAAATCTAACAAGATGAAAAGAAATAGAAAAACAAAGAGATACAATATTGATATGTTATGATTTTGAGTTCTTATTGTCCAGATACGTGTTGTCATATGTATTAAAGCAATTAATAATTTAAATATCTGTGAGGAAAATTTTAGTAATATGTGTAAAAATGTATATATGTGTTTGTGTAGAAATGCTTGTCATTGTAACATCCTACCAACTTATACAAAAATGATGTCCACAGACTTTTCTCAAACAAGTGTTTCTACACAAACACATACATGCACTATTACATACTTTTCTATCCAAAATATTCCTCACCCATATTTAAGAAATTATCTATTGCTTTAATACACATGACATATATCTGACCAATAAGAACTAATGCCCAAATCATAACATACCTGTATTCTGTCTCTTTCTCTCTTGATTTCTGATGAAGCTTTAATAAAAGTGAAACATTTTAAATTGAGATATGTTTCCTATTTGTTCTTTCATTATTTATCATATATGTATATATATATATGTGTGTGTGTGTATGTATGTGTGTGTGTGTTGTAACCTTAAAAGGTTACTGTGTGAGTAATCACCAAAACGGAGGTTGGGAATAATAGTATATCAGCAAGTACACACACAAGTACACAAGACTCACATGCTGCATGAAGTAGATACATTGCTAGTGAACTGCTAGTTACTATAATCACTCTCCTCTATCCCAATAGTGATCACATATTTAAGAGGATAGAAACATCTTATTCCTGTATATAGCTAGGACAAAGGTTTTTGAAAGTGTTTTTGTAATTCATCTATTGCATCTATGTTTTTGACTAAGATGAGATATCATTTACATATCTTAGGTAAATGGAAAACTTTAAAAGGTATTAAATATTTTATTTTCAAGCTTAGCCATGTAAAAGTTACTAAATGCTGAATCTAGAGTAAATCCATAGAAACACAATCAAGTTGTATGTAGATATTGTTATGATGATTAGTATATTATGTCTTAACTGAAGATGATCTTACATAAGATTAAAAGTACTTGGAGGAAAATAAAACTAATAGAAATATTCATAGTGCCTTTCTTGCTATTTTTAATCACCATATCAAGAAACTTATTCATGACTTCAAGAAGAATAAAGTTAAAATAAATTGTCATAATATATGTAAATTATTTAATCACATATGCTTAAATGAAAATATGCTGTTTAAATACACACAACGACATACATACATACATATATACATACATACATACATATATATGGACAGAGAATGGTAGGTATGTATATCTATCTAAATAACCAATGTATTTTTAGGTGTTTTTGGTCAAGCAGAAAAATGGAACATTCACAGATCTAAGACCTTCCAACATCCCATGATTCCCTATGATGTACTTATTGATCCACACAGCCTTCCTGATCATCCAATCATGGCAAAAATGGAAGACATTGAGGATAAAGATACTTTTATTGTAAGTAAAATATTTATGAGTTAAATTGAATGAAGGAATTAGGAAATCTTTGAATTTATTTTATTCTTCACAAAAAATAAAAATGTTAATATTGCAGGTTCAAGTTAAAATGATTAGATAACAATTACCTGTAACAGGTTTTGTTCTTTTAGTCTAATATCATTTAAATGTTAGGTTATACATTCAGAGAAGGTTGTTTTATCATTCACACTCAAAATATGCAATAAATATAATAACATTGCTGTTATAATACTCTAATTAAGAAATGTATTAATTATCTCTCTTGTACAGAGACTTTTATTTTTTTCTTTATTCTATGTTCTCTTGTACAATAATGTAGAAGTTAGTTTAAAGTTAATGGCATTCACAATATTTACACATACATATAGGTATAGAGAGAGGAGATGGATAATTGTTATCAAAGTTACACAAAAATGAAAATAACACAGTCATCTCATTTTAACAAATGTATTTACCAAAATTACAAAAAGATATCTTGAAATACTAAAGAGTAAATTTATTTAATAAAATTGCCATTGACTTGAACAACTTCAGAATCTCCTACATCTCTTGATGGTCTCCTTGTTGAAGTTGGTAAATGCTTTCATAAACCTTGTCTTCAATTCATCTTTGGCATTACAAGAGTTTTGTTGGTCTCTTGCTCAAGTGT
This sequence comes from Ascarosepion bandense, assembly GCA_037127315.1. Lineage (NCBI taxonomy): Eukaryota > Metazoa > Mollusca > Cephalopoda > Sepiida > Sepiidae > Ascarosepion > Ascarosepion bandense. The sequence goes on along the minus strand of JBBBDQ010002170.1, from coordinate 189,442 downwards.
GCCCCACACAAAATAATCAAGGTCGGGGGTTGTAGATGTAAGAGGTGATGTGATCACAGAAATTTCCTGACAGCCATGATTTCGTTCTCCTGCTTATGTGGCATGGTGCAGAGTCCGGTTGTCAAACATAGAGTCTTACAGCAGCCACCCTGTTGACCCAAGGCAGCACTACTTCCTCAATGCACTTAATGTAGACCTCTGTGTTGGGTCTGAGGCCCTGTAGGAAGATGAATGGAGTTATAATATTGCCATCACTAGTAATCACTTCATACACCTTTGTGATCACCATTACTCATCCAAATCTTTCCAAATTCTCTGCACTGATACCCAAACACTCTAAAATGTTTGTATTGGAACTTCTGGTGTGAATTCTAAACAGTTTCCAAATTTCTGGTGGAGTGAATTGGTCATGGTGCTATTTTTCTCATAGGCAGATCTCATGTAACCCGACTATACTTGGCAGTTGACATTATCAAAAATTAACAACATGCATATGCGAAATTAAGATAATAAAATGGCAACAATTTACTCATCCCAGCCTGTATTTATATAAAAAATAATTTTTCCTCTTGTCATTCTTATATATATATATATATATATATATATATATATATATATATATATACATGTTATGGAAATTAACGGATTTTACCAAAACTTGGTTATAAACAATTGGAAATGAATTGTTTGAACATGATTTTATATCGATACTCATATTTAAGTAGATATTCTGTTTTACATTTGATGGTAGCTTCCCCTATATAGATAGGGGTCGCAGGTTCGAATCCTGCCGAATGGCACACATTTTCATAATAAAAATTCATCGTAAATAATCAGGCCAGTAGATATAAATATATAATACTGTTTAATTAAAAACAGAATATCTACTTAAATACAAGTATCGATATAAAATAATGTTCAAACAATTCATTTCATATATATAATATATATATATATATATGTTGCGGGGCCGAGTCCCGGAGGAAGTTGACTCTGCAAACTTGAATTTTAGATTAGTGTGAAACAACCAAGACAATGAGGAGACCAAGGCATAGGTAAAAACAATAACAACTTTGGTTTTATTTATGGGAGTCGATACAAGATGTAGTTCGTGTTCGCTTCAGGTCCGAAGGGTGGTAGCCTCTATGGAGCTGCGGCGAGTGGTGAGACCTCATCCAGTGCCGGGTCGAGCTGTGGCATTCGTTGCGGTAGCTAGTCGGCTGGAGATGTTGGATGAGTCGCCTGGCTGGTTTGGGACGTTCCGTCTTCGGGTCTAGATCGAAGTGGCGAGCGTGAAGGCGAGCTCGTGCCAGTGGAGGATACCTGAAGAAAGGCGGAGTCCCTAAACAGGGCCAAGGCGAGTCAAGGTCAGCGCGGATGCGAGACCGTACCGAAGGGTAACGGAATCCCTAAACAGGGCCGAGTCGAGGTAAGGTCTGCGTGGATGCAAGACCGTACCGAAATCCCTAAACAGAGCCGAGTCAAAGTAGGGTCGTCGCGGCTGCGACTCCGAGTGGCCGATTCGACTGCCGAAGCAGGATCAGGACCAGAAGCTGGGGTGATGGCCTCGATGGCTGATCTACCGCCGGAAGGCAGGATCAATATCACAAGCGTGTGTAGGGGGCTCGATGGCTGATCTACCGCTGGAAAGCAGGATCAATGCCAGAAGCGAGTGTAACGGCTAGATGCGACCGCCGGGAGGCAGGATCAAAGCCTAGGGTGTTATGCTAAGAGAACTCCATTATTTACCCTTCTCCCTCACATGAGAGAGATGTGACACAAGGTCTTTTTAACGTGGGGAACCTGAGCGCGTACACCCAGGTACTGGTCAAACATTACCTATCCACCGTGGTGGATAGGTTCAAAACCGGTAATAACTGGTCTTTACTTGTCTTAGGTGTGCCCAGCCCGAAGGCTAGAGCAACTCCATTATTTACCCTTCTCCCTCACATGAGAGAGATGTGACACAAGGTCTTTCTTAACGTGGGGAACCTGAGCACGTACACCCAGGTACTGGTCAAACATTACCTATCCACCGCGGTGGATAGGTTCAAAACCGGTCATAACTGGTCTTTACTTGTCTTAGGTGTGCCCAGCCCGAAGGCTACGGCAACTCCGAAATTTCTGGGTGCAGCGAGGCTGGTGATAAGCGAAGAGGTGTTCGGTCACTGCTCCCAGATCAGTAGGAGTAGAAAAGCGCTAAATATTAATTGCTACCCACGTCGTTTGGTGTTTTGGGGAGCGCAGCCTAATTCCATGTGTATTTCGATAATTTTAGGCTAGTGCGTATTTGCAGAATTGATCTGTGTCGCACGCGAATTTAAATTTTCTTGAATTTTCTTTACGGCGGGCCTTAAGGGTCCACCATTTGTTGGTCAAGGTCAGAGAAAGGCTACTAGCTGCTGTTGTTGCTATGGTTGTTTTGGGGTCAGGAGACAGCTAATAGCTGCTGCTGCTGTTATGATCGTATCTTTTTAGAAGCGGCTGTTTGGGGCCGCGACATTATATATATATATATATATATATATATATATATATATATATAGTGTATTGAGGCAGGAGATAAATATCTAAACATATATTGTTAACTATAACAAATAATGTATGTCTATTATTGTTGTGGTGCTGTAGCAGCCACAGATCTATTTCCTTTAGCGAATCAATGCCCCCGACTGGAGATTCCGTCACTCACTGACCAATCAACGGGCGGAGCGCATTGATTCCTCTCTAGAACTATTTTTCCTAGTCCTGTTTGTAGAACGGAGGAAAGCAGAGAGCCACGAGCCCGCGGCAGTAACGGACGCCTCTCTCACATCGCTACCACTGATTCCCCATGGAATGCTTTCGCGGAAGACGCTGCTGCTAGCTTCACCATGGACACTTACATACTATCTGCTGCTAGCTTCACCATGGACACTTACATACTACCAATCTTGTACGTTTACTATATAATAAACCATTCTTTGTTGTTGTTCTAAAAGGAAGTTTCGTCATTCATTTGTGTGCCTAAAAATATAGTGTTGGGGAAATTAAGCATTTCCCATAACTCCTATAAAATGGTGACCCCGAATGGCACCTTAGGATTGCGAAACAAATTAAAAAAAAAAATAACAACACGAAACTCGGCCTCCATTTTTGGACAACAGTACAAGCAAAGTTAAAAGGAGAGAGAGAAAAAGCTTCCTGACTCAAAGAACCTAAAAAAAAAAAAAAATACAACCACCCACGAATTTTGTTTGTGACACACGTGTGCGTTAAATTCATTCGTTGGCGGAGAAGACATTGGCAAAAATTTTTGCCCTCAGTAAAACAATCTTTCTAAACAGAGATATCATCTTTCGTTTTGCTAGACATACCGACACCCATTCCCAAGTGGTCAAATAGGAAGATAAAAGATTCTCCCTTTACTCAAATAACATTTTTTTGAACACGTGCCTTCACAACAAAAACCCCAAAAACTTTCCAACGAGGAAGTATCTTCTTTTCAGCCCGTACACAAGAAAAACACCAACTCAAGCAAGCATAACGAACATTACATTTTGTTCAAAGAAAGTTAAAAAAAAAGAAGAAACTTACTACTCTGCTCTGTTCAACTGACCACGTGGTACACAAAAAAATATATATATATATTTTGATTGCAATAACAAAAAAAAAGTGAGTAATACACCTTTACATTTTATTTTTTCGAAAGTTAAAGCTAATAGAGCGCCTCCTTCCTTAACATTTAACTTTCCCGCCTAAATGGTGATTGGGCGACGCTATCTTTAATTCCAACTTGTGTTTTTAGACAGGCCTTGAAACTGACAGTTATCTCCCTTACTAAGGAACCTTAAAGCAGCACCTTTCTCTCGTTTAACACGAATATCACTATTTTCTTGTGTCTTTTGAAATGTTTTCCCTTTCGTTTCTTTCTCATTGAGACGTGTTTCTTTGATATTTTTTTTTTGGTGGTCTGTTGTCACGCTATATATTAAAAAGAAAATGGCGACTACTTTACCTGCTTTCGCTGGCGACGTTCGAGTTTGGTTTGCCCAACTCGAGTCATATTTTATAGCGAACAACGTCGTGGAGGAGCGGCAGTTGCCTATTTTATTTAGTGCATTTCCCGCGTCATTGACACCAGTTGTCAAAGATTTGATAACTAACACCCCCCTTAATGCTACTTATGACAGTATTAAGCGGGAAGTTCTGCTCCGGACGTCGCTATCAGCGGAAAAGCGGTTCCAAACTTTAGTTAATGACGAGCTGTTGGGAGACCGCATGCCAAGCGAATTGCTCCGCAGAATGAGAGAGCTGGCAGAAGATGTCCCTGCTGATAGTGCCTTTATAAAGCAACTTTTCTTCTTAAGATTGCCCCCTCAAGTAAAGGCAATTCTGGCACCCATGGTAGAGAAAAGCTCTGTAGACGTAATAGCGTCCTCTGCAGATAAAGTGATGGAATTCACCAAGGGGCCTATTACCGCGTCCATTCTTCAGCCAAAGGCTGAAGTCTCTACCCTCTCTGCTGCGGGGAACACAAGCGAAGGTACCACACAAGTGGCGATACTCAAAGCAATAGGGCAGCTTACCACTGAAGTAAGTAAATTAAACGTACTTAATTCACAACAGCCTAGACGTCGACATAAAAGTCGTTCGCCATCCCCACACCACCGCCGCCATTCAAGCAAGCCAGGACTATGCTATTATCACAGTTGTTTTTCGCGCTAAGGCTCGGAGGTGCAAAATGCCCTGCTCCTTTTCAAACCAGGGAAACTTAAATCTGGAGAGCTGAGCACGGCACACTCTCCACAAGATCTATGTAACAACCGTGCCTATTTTATCACTGACTCCAGGTCCCAAGCACGTTGTTTGGTTGACACAGGAGCAGCTTGCAGTATCTGGCCACTGAAACTCCTCACTGAGAAGCCGCCACTGTCGCCCATCACACTGCAAGCGGTAAATCACTCCCCTATTCCCACGTACGGTCAAATTTCTCGTTCTCTGGACTTGGAATTACGGAGAGACTTTACATGGATTTTTACTGTAGCTGATTTACCATACCCCATTCTAGGCTCGGACTTTCTGCACCACTTCAACCTTTTAGTGGATATGCGCAAGCGACGATTTATTGACGGCAATACGGAACTTTCCGTCATGGGTTTTAAGGCAAATATCTCACCTATCAGCCCGGTATTTTTCATTGCCGCCACTGACGACCCATACCAAACATTACTACGCTCTTACCCAGAGTTAACTAACTTAAATTTCGTTGTGAGCAAATCAACTCACTCTACAAAACACCACATCGAGACCACAGGCGCTCCGGTGTTCTCACGCCCTCGCCGCCTCCCTGCTGATAAACTAAAGGCGGCGAAGGCAGAATTTAACCATATGCTGCAGCTGGGAATTATACGCCCCTCGTCCAGTCCATGGGCTTCCCCTTTGCATATGGTTCCAAAGCGTTCTGGAGATTGGCGTCCGACTGGGGACTATCGACGACTAAATGCCATTACGGTACCTGATCGTTACCCAATCCCACATATACAAGACTTCGCTTCATCCCTGCATGGTTGTAAGACCTTCTCCAAACTAGACCTCGTTAAGGCTTACCATCAGATACCAGTGAACCCAGACGACATACCCAAAACTGCAGTAACTACTCCATTTGGAGCGTTTGAATTTTTAACTATGCCTTTTGGTTTGCGAAACGCGGCTAGTACCTTCCAACGCTTCATGGACGAAGTAGTACGTGATTTGGACTTCGTCTATAATTATATAGATGACATCCTCGTAGCAAGTGCCTCACCTGAGGAACATGTTACTCACCTCCGCCTACTGTTCGAACGGTTTCAAAAGTACCAGGTGAGGATTAACCCTGGTAAATGTGTTTTCGGTGCTTCGTCGCTAACTTTCTTGGGACACATTATAAGCCCCGAAGGGATATCTCCCTTACCTGAAAAAGTGAAGGCTCTACAAGACCTTCAACCACCCACTTCACTTCGCCAACTGAGGCACTTTCTCGGTCTGCTTAACTATTACAGACGTTTCATCCCACACTGTGCGGATCTCCTGTCTCCTCTGTCTGACATGCTACGAAACAGGAAAAAGAAAAATGAGCAGATTTCGTTGAATGACATACAACTAAAAGCCTTTAACGAAGTGAAGAAGAAATTAGCGACAACATCGCTACTTGCACATCCTGTACCCGACTCCCAGTTTTCATTGGTCGTTGATGCATCGGGCACAGCTGTAGGTGCAGTTTTGCAACAGCAACACCAACAACAGCTACAACCTCTCGCTTATTTTTCGAGACAGCTGAAACCGGCAGAACAACGTTACAGCACGTTTGGCCGTGAACTCCTGGCAATGTACCTCGCAGTGAAACACTTTCAGCATTCACTAGAGGGCCGACAATTTGTGATCTACACCGATCACCGTCCGCTTACTTTCGCTCTGCGCTCAAAGCCGGACAGATATTCTCCTCGCGAAACTCGCCACTTGGATTTTGTTTCGCAATTTACAAACGATATCCGACATATCTCTGGTGAACAGAATGCTGCGGCAGACGCCTTGTCTCGCCTTTCCATTAATTCACTGTTCTCACCTTCAGATATCGACTTACGACAGATGGCCTTTGACCAACCACGCCTGGATACCTTTGATCTATCGTCACCTGAATTTGCAACTTGCAAGTTCGCATACCTACCAGTGCCTGCTGCAGACACGCAGATCATCTGTGACACCTCAACAGACGCACCTCGACCTTTTGTTCCGATGACACATCGTAGGGTTGTTTTTGACACACTACACCAATTGGCACACCCCGGACCCAAAGCCACAGTGAAGCTGATTGCAGCTAGATTTTTCTGGCCAAACATGAGGCGTGATATCACTGCCTGGACACGTTCTTGCGTATCCTGCCAAAAATCAAAGGTGCACAAACATATCCGTGCACCCCTCGGAACATTCAGCACCCCAGACGCTCGGTTCACCCATATCCATACTGATCTGGTTGGACCATGGCCGGTCAGTCAGGGATTTACTTACCTCCTGACCTGTATAGATCGCTTTGCACGGTGGCCCGAAGCTATTCCCCTAAAGGACATTTCAGCTGAATCCATAGCGCAAGCCCTTATATCAGGCTGGATAACGCGTTACGGAGTTCCTACAACAATTACCACTGACCGTGGCAGACAATTTGAATCCCACCTATTCCAGGAACTTTCCAGAATTTTAGGGATCAATCGAATTCGAACTACGAGCTATCACCCTGCTTCTAACGGGATGATAGAACGCTTTCATCGCCAATTAAAGGCCGCATTACGTGCCTATCCTGACCAACAGCGATGGAGCGAATATGTACCTGTTGTCCTTCTTGGCTGTCGTGCAGCTATCAAAGAGGACCTAGGATACTCTCCAGCAGAACTTGTCTATGGAGTACCTCTATCATTACCAGGTCAGATGTTGAACCCTATAGATTTAACAGGAACAGATCCTGCCTTGTATATAAACAGACTGCAATCCTATTTTGATAATCTCCCACCAATGCACCCTAGGGAACAGACCATCAAATCATCAGTCCCAAAAGATATTTCTTCATGGACTCACGTTTTTCTAAGAAGGGACGCTGTCAAAGCCCCCTCTCACTCCACCTTACACTGGCCCTTACCGCGTGCTTTCACGCACTGACAAACTTCTCACTCTTGACATTAGTGGCAAAAAAGAAACTGTATCTATTGACAGGGTGAAAAGAGCCTTTCTTAACACAAACACACAAGAGCCACATATTCCCCCTACTTACATACATGAACATATCTTTACACCCGTGGAAAAAAATACGATGCCAACAGACAACTATGTCACCACCACACGCAGTGGTCGACGAGTACATTGGCCCAAAAAGCTCTGTAAAACTGTTTATATATAAATTGTACCCTTCTTTGTTCTATGGCCGCTATCTTTTTCTCTGTCGGCTTTCCGCCTAAGCAGGGGGTGATGTAGCAGCCACAGATCTATTTCCTTTAGCGAATCAATGCCCCCGACGGGAGATTCGGTCACTCACTGACCAATCAACGGGCGGAGCGCATTGATTCCTCTCTAGAACTATTTTTCCTAGTCCTGTTTGTAGAACGGAGGAAAGCAGAGAGCCACGAGCTCGCGGCAGTAACGGACGCCTCTCTCACACCGCTGCCACTGATTCCCCATGGAATGCTTTCGCGGAATACGCTGCTGCTAGCTTCACCATGGACACTTACATACTATCTGCTGCTAGCTTCACCATGGACACTTACATACTACCAATCTTGTACGTTTACTATATAATAAACCATTCTTTGTTGTTGTTCTAAAAGCAAGTTTCGTCATTCATTTGTGTGCCTAAAAAATATAGTGTTGGGGAAATTAAGCATTTCCCATAACTCCTATAGTGCTTTACCCACTTAACTATGGACTCTTCCTACCAGTATATTAACTGAGAGTTAATCACTCTCGTAGATCCAGTTGATATCGTAACAAGAATTTATCAAGATGGCGAACCAGAGTCGGTCCATCGTTAAAAACTATTTTTCCCTAAAATGACCCCCACCCCCGATAAAAATGATGCTACACCTTTATCCCCGGATAAGGAGAAAATTTCGAAAGGGGGTCCCTACAAGAATAGGACGGAAAAAGATAAAAATGAAGATGAAAATAAAAATGAAGACAATAAAAATGAACAATCAACGACAACGACGAAGGAAGCAACTGGTGTAGCGGCTGGGAAATCACCATCTGTGTGGTGTCCCCACCCCCAATGCATCGTCAATGTGGCGGAGTTCGTCGAGAGAGCTAAGCAGTTCGTACATTTGATCACTGATAGTGGGCTCTTAGTAGACCTCGATGCAAAAGAGCGCATTGCTAAAAGAACAGTGTCGTTCTTTGTGCTTGACAAGCAAACGCGCAAAATTTGTCGTAGCACAAAAGGCACAGTGGAGGTGAGTGAATATGAGGTGAGAGAGTGGAGGTTCGAATTAATGATCGACCGTGAGGCCTTCACCTCCATTCCCAACTGCTTGGAGATTGGCGGGAAAAAGTTCCCCGTCATTGTGATGGGGAGAAAACTTACGTGTTGGAAGTGTGGCGTGATTGGTCACTTTGCCTCTTCCTGCTCAGAGAAGAAGGCCTCTGGAGTCCCGCCAAAAGCCAATCCCCCTCGAGCTGAATCCTCTCCTTCTGTAACGCCTGTAATGGGTCTACCTGCGGCTGGCACCGGTGGTGTAGAAGCCCCGGTTGGGTCTCTTAAAGAGCCCACATTACCTGTGCAAAAGAAGGCGAATGATGCACAGGAATGGCAAGTCGTGGGTAGAGTTAGAGGGAAGCCCCAAGCAGCGGAATCTCAGTCCCAGATGGCCCCTAAGGACAAAGGCACTAACAGTCCTAAGGGCTAGCTATGCCGAAAAATTACATGAGATGTCGCTAAAATACGACCCTGGATACGAAAAATCACTTAAAATAAAAGAATTAAATGACAAATTAAGGAAATCAACTCAGAAACCGGCAATTTCTAACCCCTCATTACCCAAAATTAGAGCCCCGCCCCCTAAACTAAAGCAGTACCCGTAACCCCGACCAAATTGATTCCCCTTAGAAAATCTACACCAGTTAAAAAGAACATTGAATCATTTTCTCGTCCTTCAGCCTCAGCCCCTGTATCTACTTCACAGGAAAAAGTAAAAAGAACAAGAACACGTTCACTAACACCTACTCCCCAAAATGTCTCCTCCTTGACAGAGGTGCCCATTCCCATATCATCACAGCCCTCTCCTGCTCCATACAGGCGTTAAAATACCTGTTGTCCTTTCAGAAGCTTGGCGACAAGTCTGTGGATAACCCACGAAATTTCCCCTTTGCCCAAAGAATTCTGTCGGTAATCCGGACTGGCCCGGGTTCCCGGCAGGCTTGGGCAATGGCGGATGAGGCCTTGCAAGCCTTCAGTGATATGAAGCCACCCATTATAATAACTGATAATGAGCAAACAAAGAATCTGAGGCAATCTTGCTCGGGAAGGCCCCCAGTTTTTGTTCACCCCTCCCTATATAGAGCATTAAAATTAACTTTCCCTTGGGATATCGGCGGCCTCGCCCCAGGGGCCGCATTGGCACTGAAATGGGCAGAGGATCCATTGGCGGGGCTGTCGGTATCCTCTCCTCGATCATGTTTAAGAGATTTATTAACAATGGATCTCTTTTTAGCCAGTTTGAATGCCCTGGGGCTGAAGTCGGAGTCTTGCAGGGCGAAACTCGTTCGCGACCTCCAGCGCCTTGGGGTGGATATATGTGTTCTGCAAGAGACTCGTTTCCATTCTAGTGACCATGATAATATTCTGTCGAGGGGGTTTCACCTCTTCTCAGCATGTTATGATGGCCGCTCTAGGGGGTCTCTTGGCTGGTTAAACGTTTTTGAACGCTGATTGTACACTTGTCTTCGCGGATACTGAAGGCAGGTTTTGTGTCCTGGACGTTACCACAAACGAGCAGGCTTTTCGTTTCATTGGGGTTTATGCGCCCAACGCCAATGGGGAGAGGGCCGACTTTTTTCTGACGACATCTCAATGGGTAGTTTTAGCGGGTGACTGGAATGCCGTCCTCGATCCCGAGATAGATCGTACGGGTACTAGATCGGGTACTAACAACCCGGATGTAAAGCCATTTCGGGAGTTTATCGACAGGCTTGATCTTGTCGATAAGTACCGGAATGAGCTTCCCCAGGAAGTAGTATAGACTTGGACTAATAGAGACAGCTCGGCTTCGGTGTTGCATATAAGCTACATTGACCGAGTACTAGTTAGGAGAGTCGACTTAGGGCTCTTAGGCTGTCCAAGTTTTCATAGTATAGTTTATTCGGACCATAGGCTTGTCCGGGTTCGTCTAAACTTAGATAAGGCTAGGATTAGAATGGCTGGCTACTGGAAATTCAACACATCGTTGTTCGATGAGAAGGACTTTCAGGACCAGCTGCTACTAACCATAAAGCGAGAGTTGATGGGGGCCGTGGTTAGGAATAAGTGGTGGGGACACCTTAAGTCAACCATTAGGTCGTTTGCCGCTGAATATAGTAAGCGACTCAACCGAGATAGATTAGCAGCGCAGACAGCACAAAAAAAAAAAAAAACTAGAGTAGAAAGGGCTATCAAATCTGGAGATAGTGGGGAAATAGCCGTAGCTAGGACAGAGCTGGCCTCCTTGCTTATCAAGAAGGATCAAGCTCTGGTAGTTAGGGCTAGGTTAAAAAGCATGTCTTCCGAGGCGACAAATATCGCCGCTGAACTGCGAGCTGAAGTCCGAAATATCGCAAGTCGATACATCGATGGCGTCACATTGCCGGATGGGCGGACCGTGACTACAAACGATGGCATATGTGAGGCATTTTGATCTTATTTTCAGGATCTTTTTACCAAGGAGCCCGGTCTGAGCAAAGCTCAGTTCGCCACCTATTTAGCTGATTTTCCTCGCCTTGAGGCGGCTGAAGTGGCTGGGTGCGAGTGTCCGATAACAGAGGCGGAAATCTGGGACGTGCTGAAACATGTCGGTTGTGACAAGACTCCGAGTATTGATGGTCTTCCGTACGAACTGTACACGAGGCAGTCGCACGTGCTTGTCCCTCTGCTGGCAGTGATGTTCAGCCACTGGATGAAGAACGGGAGTATTCCCGATCGCTTCACCAGAGGTGTGATCAAGCTGCTCCGTAAGGATAAGCACGGGGTGGGGATAGGATTAGTAATTTTCGGCCCTTAACTATGTTAAATACAGAGTTAAAAATTTTGGCCAAGGTCTTAGCCAACCGTTTGCAGGCTGTCCTGCCTAGTCTGATTGGCCTCGAGCAGACTTGTGCTGTGAAGGGTAGGACTATTCAGGACAACCTTCATACGGTACGCTTGATCTTAGAAAAAGTCGACGGAGAAGCCGCGCTGATCAATTTGAATCAGTCCAAGGCTTTCGATAGGGTTGACCATTAATTTCTTGGATCTGTTCTCGAGGCGACAGGTTTCGGGCCGTACTTTCGCGCCTGGATACGTCTCTTTATCGGTCCCCCGGAGCTGTGGTGGAAGTGAATGGAGTAAGGTCGAAGCCTTTCATGTTGTCCAGATCTATTCATCAAGGTTGCCCTTTGTCGCTGATGCTGTACGTTCTTGTGTTGGAGTCATTCCTTCGCAAGTTAAAGGCGAATCCGGTCCTACAAGGAATTACCCTCCCTGGTTTGAACACCTCGGCCAGGTATTCTGTCTATGCCGACGACGTGACTGCTTTTGTGCAAAGCAGTGCCGAGATACACGAAGTCGGAAAGGAAATCAGCAGGTATGAAACGGTAACGGGAGCCAAGATCAACCGTGATAAGTCTGTGGTCTTGCGGTTGGATTTGTGGAAGTGAGTTTCTCTTCCCGGGCCCTTCAGCTGGACAGACGGGCCTGTAAAGATACACGGCGTCTTTTTTGACTCCGACCTCCAGTTGGAGATGAATTGGTTGGAGGTCCGAGAAAAGGCTGAGGCTGCAGTTCGTCTGTGGTTTCAGAGGAATCTTTCCTTGAAGGGGAAGGCGGAAGTTTGTGCTTCGCACATCTACCCCCTCCTACTTTACCGGCTCTCGGTTCTTCCCCTCCCGTCCGCCAAACTAGTTTTACTAGTGAGAGTCTTGTTCCATTTTTTGTGGCGCAAGAAAGCTCCTATGGTGCGTCGCGAGGTCTGTTACCTCCATTCTGCTGAGGGAGGTCTAGGAATGCCCAACGTTGAGATCCGTCAACATACGCTGCGGCTGAAATTCTTAGACCGAATGTGTTCGCAAGATGAGGGTAACGGCTTCTTCTGGAAGGAAGACGCTAGGAAAGCTTTTCCAGCTTTGAGAAGTGTGCATGAGGGAGAGGAGGAGGCCCTGCGCAATCCTCGTGCCGAGTGCTCCTTCTATCGCGAGTGTCGACGTGCTCTGGACTACTTCACACGGGTCAAGGAAGGCCTCTCTGACACCCGACTGTTATCTCCTAAGGAATTATATCGTGTGTTAGTACGGGGAGCCTCCAAAGATGATCTGAGGGAAGAGTTAGGTTTGACGAATGAGGAGTTTCGCTCTCTCTGGCCTTGGGCGCCCGGGTGGAGGTGTCTCAACAACGATGAGGCTTCGCTTACATGGCTGGTGTTGCGGAAGGCTCTCTGGGTCGGCAGAAAGCTCAATGCAGGGGCGTTGGCAGTTACGTCAAAGTACGTGCTCTGTGGTGTGGGGGTGTAGTCTTTAGACCACATCTTCTTTCACTGCAGGGTCGTGCGGCCGTTGTGTGAGTTAATTGAAGGCTACATGGTTCGCGTCTTGGGTGGAAAGTTTTTTGTCCTTGAAGCCAGTGCCGTTTGTAGCAATGTTGTGCCTCAGTTGAAAAAGAATGAACACTATGTGTTCTTGTGTTTACTCGGTATTATGAGAGTCGTGATTTGGACGACGCGAAAGAAGGAATTTTATGAAGGTGAGAAGTTTTTCTCTTCTCAACTGGTTTTGTTTTTAAGCATCAGCTTAAAATCAAAATCAGGGCAGAAAGGAGACGGCTCTCTTCATTAAAATTTGGCGAAAGGTGGGTGACTGCTTTGCGTTTGGTGTGCGTGAAAGGGGCTAAATTAGAGTTCCATCTGGAGGTGACCTAGGCTAGAGGATATTGGTCACCTGCATTAAACATGATCAGCCCAGCCCAGTGTTAGTCTAGCTTAGGTCAGTTTTCGTTTTGTTTTGAACAATTAATTTTAACTTAGCTAGGGTATGAATGGTCATCGTCCCTCCCCACTTTTATTTTTGTCCTCTTTATTTTTGGTTAATATTCCCCATCCCCTCCCCATTTAGGTGACAGTGATGGCGGTTCTCTGGTAACTGTGGGATGCTTTTTCGTTTCGAATGTGTGATTTCGTAATTGTTATTGTGTCCAAATGAGTGAGTGGATGTGTGAGTAATTGTAGATTGTATAAAAGGTACGTTTATTTTATAATCCCGCAGTATTTTCGTCCAGTTAACCGGGATTTCTGCCACATTTAGATTGTGAGGGCTTCCCCATACTAACATCAGTTTTGTTTATTTTTTGTAAATAACATTTGAATCATCAAAGAACATTGTGGATTTGTTATCTTATCATCCCAACCCCCACAAAATTGTACATAATTAGTTTAGGTAGGATCTCCTAGAGCGAGTGTGGCATTGTGGTGTTTGTGTAAGATAGCGTTGTGCGACTGGATCGTTTTGGTGGAAGAAATATAAGAGCGATTGGGTCAGTGATAGAGGCTAGTTAAGTTAACGATAGGACAGATGATGACCAGCCCCCCCATCCCCTTTTTAGGCCTTGTGCCAAATTTATACTTTTTTGTATAATAAATAATTTCAGTTCAGCTCAGCACAGTCTATCTGTCTGTCAGTCACTAGTAAGCCAAGCTTATGTTTACTCTTTTCTCTTGTATCTATGTTTGACTTAATATGTTGTTAACCATACCACCATGTTTCGAGTTATCATTTAGTGGCCCCATCGCCGGTCCACATCAACTGGCGACAAGGAACATCAAGGAATACCCTACGCAATAAAACCAGTTAACTCTACCAGTAAATACACGTTCACAAAAAGAATACCCCTCCTCATCAACCGGTGAACGGGAAATTCGAAAAACTAAAAACCAGTTTCAGATCCACAACAACGAACGAAGATTCGAGCTAGTGTACTAACAGCGACTGACCAAATGATAACACCTCCCCTCACATTAAATCTGTCAACAAAATTCAAAGTACCAAAAAAAAAAAAAACCCCACATAGACCAACCTGCAACTGTTTATAAAAAGAGGAAAATAAAAAATTAAACAACTTCGAAGGAATTCAAGTCAAAACGCCACATCAGGAAATAATCTACAATCCCTTCTAAAATTTTGGCGACGTAAAAATAAGTGTGGGATATTTCAATAATTAAGTGTCGCATGAAAAATCTTCTACAAGCTCAGAACAACGGTATTACAGGAAAAAAAAATCTGTAAGTAGATTTTTTGTGGCCCCTCTTCTTTTGCGTACATCTTGCAAAAAACTGTAACTACAGTTAGTTTTTTTTCTTTTCGTCTGTTTTTCACGTAAAAATTGGTCGTTTCCGTCCGAAATAAAAAATGTAAGATTTTCAGAAAGTAATAATTTAATTGATGAAAGCTCAGTTAGATTATTAGCAAAAAAGTGACGAATGACAGCAGAAAACCAAAGAGCGGCTACTTCTACAACAACAACAACAACTGTTTATGGAACTTTATAAACAACAGAAAGAGTTCCAAGAGCAAGCTTTTAAAAAAGGCGAGGAACGTCAAATTCAAATAGAAGAGTTACTGTACAAATCATTAAATGGCAAACAAACATTAGAACGATACTGCATTGTCCCAGGGCACTAACTGAAGTACCATGGAAACTTTCGAATATGTACCCGAAGATGAAAAAACTTCGATGCTTTGTACAGGCGGTACGAAGATTTATTTAACGTTGATTGTAAAGAATGGTCAAATTAAAAAAAAAGTTCGGCTATTACTAAGAAAATTGGGTACCACAGAACACAGTAGGTTCGTCGACTTTATCCTCCCCAAAAGGACAACGGGCTTAGATTTCTCAGAAACAGTTAAGTTACTGTCGGAACAATTTGGGCCTAACACGTCACTCTTCCACAAGAGATGGAAGTGTCTAAATCTATTCAATGAGGATCAGTAGGACTATCTGACATTTGCGGCTACAGTAAATAAATACTGTAATGATTTCAAATTAGCAGATTTATCTGCTGACGACTTCAAATGTCTGATTTTTGCCCAGGGTTTAGTCTCAGCTGGAGACGCTGAGTGCTGACAAAATTAGAAAATGAGCAGGGTCTAACCCTCCAAAAATTGGTAGAGGACTGCCAAAGGGTCATATCCGTAAAATGTGACTCTAGAAATATCGAGGAGTCAGGAGTTGCTCATATATATATAAAAAAGTAAGAGCAGACCAAAACACTACTCCCCAGAAAAAGAGAAAAGTAAATCTATGCGACCAAAATATCGTGACAAGCATACTACGAATAGACAAGAAAATTCACCACCACGTCCGTGTTATATCTGCAGAAACCTACATTGGATGAGGTTTTGCCCATCCAAAAAGAAGAAAACCTGTCAAAATTGTGGTAAAACTGGCCATGTTGCTGGTATGTTAAAAAATTTATGAGACCAAAAAATAAAATTAGGCAGACACAGACAAGCGATAAAGAAGATGGAAATTTGTGTAAATACGTAATTGTGCAAATATTTAACAAAACGATAAAATTCCAGCTCGACTCTGAGTCTGACTTTACGGTTATTAATTTGCATACTTGGAGGCGACTGAAAAAGCCAACTATATTACGAACAAAGAAAACAGCACGTTCTTTAACAGGTGACAAAATTAATATTTTAGTTGAAGTATTTTTTGTTGTAACATTAAATGGAATAACGGAAAAATTAAAAGCTTATTTTATGAAAAATACAGAAAACTTATTTGGAACAGATTGGATTGAGAAGTTCAATCTGTGGGACTGTCCAGTAAGTATGTTTTGTAAAATAGAAAGTGCAACTTCCAACATTGAGGAACTAAAACAGGAACTCAAGCAAAAATTCCCTGAGGTGTTTTCAAGCGGGTTAGGAAACTGTACCAAGATAAAAGCACAATTCCAGTTAAAAGATAACGCTAAGCCCATGTTTAAAAAGAAAAGGAACGTTCCGTTTGCGGTGGTGAACCAAATCAATGAAGAGTTAGACAGATTGGAAAATGCAGTTTTCCTGTCTAAAATAGTGAATGGGCTGCATCAACAGGATATGTAAAGAAAAAAATCAAACAAAATAAGATTATGAGCTGATTTCTCAATGGGATTAAACGCCGCACTAAAAGGCCACCACTATCCCCTCCCTAGCCCCGAAGAGATATTTAATAAATTAAACGGTGGCAAAATTCTTTCTAAAATTGACTTATTGGATGCATATCTACAAATCCAGGTTGAGGAGAACTATTTCAAACTTTTTTGTATAAATACACATAGAGGTTTGTATAAATTTAATAGACTGGCTTTTGGAGTCAAAGTCGCGCTTGCTATCTTTTAGCAGATTATGGATATCATGCTGTGCGACCTTGATTTCGCAACTGCCTATTTTGGTGACATCCTAATTACTAGTAAATCGGTGAAAGACGATCGGGAGCAGGTACTAAACGTATTTGACAAAATTCAAGAATACAGCTTCAAAGTCAAGGAGGCTAAATGTGATTTTATTTGACGCCAATAAAATATTTGGGGCATATCATTAACAAAGACGATCGACGACCGGATTCAGACATGGCTACGGCGATCAAGAACATGCCGGCCCCGGATAACGTAAAAGCACTACAAAGCTTTCTCATTAAAAACATGCACAATTTGCGAGCTCCCTTAAACGAACTACTAAGAAAGACAAAACCCGGGAATGGACACCGCAATGCCAATCTGCATTCGAAAAAATAAAGAACACACTCACTTCAGACATTTCTCTCACTCACTATGACCCCAATGTTGGACATCATAGTAGCTCTTATGACATCAGTGTCTGCATTTTACACAAACTTCCGGATGGAACGAGGAACCCCATTGCACATGCGTATCGAACTTTGCTGTCTACGAAAAAGTAATATTCGCAGATCGAAAAGGAGACGTTAAGCATAATCTTCGCCGTTACCAAGTTTCACAGATATCTACACGGCAGACATTTTACTTTACAGATTGATCACAAACCGCTACTGACTATATACGGATCTAAGAAGAGACTACCAGTGTACACCGCGAATAGACTTATACGGTGGGGTACAATACTGCTGAACTATAATTTTAAGATTGAGTACCTGTCCTCCAAGAACATCTGCCACACTGACGGTTTGTCTAGACTCGTTCCAAAAAACAAAGAAATATTCGAAGACTCGATAATCGCGACCTTAAGAACGAACTGCGAGATAAAGAACATGATTGCGAACACCGTGAGAGAGCTTCCAGTAACACTATCAGACATCAAAAGAGAGGCTCTAAAAGACGAGTTTATCTGTACTACCAAGAACAAAATTTACAATAAAAACTCGAGAGTGCCTGAGGTTTTTTTTCGCTATGTGACGATGTATTGTTGTATAATGAAAGAGTGGTGCTACTTAAAACTTTGCAAAAGAAAATCCTGCAAGATCTTCACATGGGTCATCCCGGAAAAAACCGTACAAAAAGTCCCATGCGTTGTTACATCTACTGGCCAAACATGGACAGAGATATAGCTGACATGATTGAGGCATGCAAAGGGTGCGCGTTCGCAGCTAAAGCTCTACCAGTTATGTGCAAACCGTGGTCGAAGACTGACCAGCCGTGGCAGAGGATTCACGTCGATTTTGCAGGTCCATTGGAAGACCATTACTACCTCATAGTTGTCGACAGCCACACTAAATAACCGGAAGCTTTTAAATGCAAAAGACCCACCACGGGGTGCACGATAGCTTTCCTTCATGAACTGTTCGCGCGTTTTGGTGTAGTGGATTGCGTGCAATTCATGTCCGGTGAATTTAAAGAGTTCTGTGAAACGTTCCAGGTGAAACACATTACGACCCTGCCATATCACCCGAGGTCCAACAGACAGGCGGAGCAATTCGTGGACACATTAAAACGAGCACTTAAAAAGCGCAGGGTACGCCAACTGAGAAGGTGCTGCAACAGTTTCTGCAGGTGTATAGAATTACACCAAACCCCAATATGCCAACGAGACTTTCAGCTGCAGGAACGATGTTCGCAAGAAGGATAAGATCAGTATTCTATAAGCTCATTCCTAAGCAGGCAAAAAAAAAAAATGGTTACCCTCCCCAGAAAACATTAATCTTGCAGTGAGAAAGTATTGTTCAAAGTCTATAAGAACAACATGACGTTTTGGGAAGTAAGCACAGTAAAGTAAAGAGTGGGAGATCTCGTATATATAATTCAAGGCCCCAAGAATACACACAAGCGCTATCAGAACCAAATGTCGGGCAACCAACATTAATGAATTGCCACTGACCAATAAAGAGTTGATAGACACCGTCTTTGAGAGTTTCGATCTTGAGGCATCCCAAGCTTCACTTGAAATAAGGCGATCTGGAAGAAAAAAGAAAATTTGCAGAACCTTTGACCGTCGATCCAAAACAGAAGAAATATTAAACAGCTAACAGCTTTTCAGAGAAAAGCTCTTGGAAGGTTGGTGTTGTGGGGTGTTACCCACTTAACTATGGACTCTTCCTACCAGTATATTAACTGAGAGTCAATCACTCTCGTGGCTTCAGTTCAGCTTAGCACAGTCTGTCTGTCTGTCAGTCATGAGTAAGCCAAGCTTATGTTTACTCTGTTCTCTTGTGTCTATGTTTGACTTAATATATGTTGTTTACCATACCATAGTGTTTTGAGTTATCATTTAGTGGTCCCATCACCGTTCACATCAATTATGTTTAATCATGAGTCATTCTAAATATCATATTTTGGCTTTAATTTCTAGCGAAAATAAAGATAAAAATATCCAAATAGGCCCACCAAAAAAAAATAAAATAAAATTTCCAAATGTTGTAACACTACACTTAGTAAATGATACGAATCAACCATACATAAAACCTAACGAATATCTATTATAAATCCACCTAAAGTCTAATCACTCATCCCAAGTATAATCAAACATGTACCCTCCTCCATAGAATATAGAATTAGTAAAAACTCTTCTAGTGAAGAAGTATTTTATAAACATAGAGATTTTTATAATAACGCCCTAAGCTCTAAAAACTATGACTATATCAGGAAAATTAGTAATAGAAAAATCATTTAGTATACCCCTCCTTTTAACCAAATGGTTAGTATTAAGTTAGAGCTGAAGTTCCTCAATTTAATTAAGAAAAATTTCCCTAATAATAGTAAAATTGTTAATAAAAATACTCTTAAATTAAGTTATATTTGTACAAATAATCTAGAAAAAATACAGTATCTATTCTGTCAGTCAGTCTTGGAGTGGAGAGAGGGGTAATTTATCTATCTAACCTCAGCAAAAATGACCAGAGCAGTGGTTGGAAGCTCCCCAAGATTGGAGAAGAATCAAGGAAGAGAGAGGAGGAAGATGAACTATCCCTCAAAAGTAACCTCTGAGGAAAAGTTAGAAGACAACAAAGAAGAGAATAGGTTAGAAGTTGAACCAGAAGTAACCCCTGATGAACAGTTAGAAGGGGCAGACAACAAAGAAAAGAATAAATAAAAGGTTGAACCAGAATTATCTTTGAAACAAAGACTAAAAGGGCCAAAGAAGCCCAAGTCTCAGTAAGAAGATAAGGTAATGAAAACTGAGGGGGATGGGTTTGGTGTTGGTGCGCAACAATGCTGAGCTCTTCGTTATCTACCCAAAACAATCTGGTTGTTAGAGACTAAGAGGTATGGCTAAGAGGTCATGAGGGTGTGGAGAAATTTACCTGACAATTCCATTTTTGGGCAGTATGTGTGTCTTGCAGCATCATTGATCATGGCATCTGACCTTTGGGGCAAGAGAGCTGTACACCTTTCTAAAATTCAATTAGCCGAATAGAATATGGAAATAGAAATTAAGGAATTTGAAAGTATGAATGAAGGGGATATAGATGCATGAAGGAATAAAAACCGGGATATCTTGTTGCCTTGCAGGGATAGCCGACATAAGAAGGTTGATGCAACTAACAATGATGATGGTGATGACAGCAGCTTGGAAACACAGCCAAAATATGATTTTCAAGAAAATGAGCAAAGTAGTAATAACTAGATGAAAGTGGCTAGTCACTCATGATCGATCTAAACCCATACAGGGTATTGGTAAGCAAACTGGAGAGTGAAATAAAGAACTGGGGCCAGTCAGATCAAAAGTGGCTGAGAATTACCCCACAGAAATGGGATACCTTAATTTGAGTGGGTCATAACTATCAGGACCAGTGTAAGAAGATAAAAAATTACCTGAAGGGAATTGAATTATTACAAATTAGAGGGAAAAGATCAATAGTTCCCATTGTAGGGAAAGCATTGGATGTTTTATTAGGGACCGTAATAGAAAATGAGGTTAAAGTCATATAACAACAGAGTGAAAATAAATTGGCTGACCACCAATTTAAGGGAGCTAAGACAAGAAATCGCTAATATTACAGAGGCAGTGATAAATGAAGTACATGGATTAAAAAGGTTTATACAAAAAGTATTATTAGCTGATAGTTATCCTTAACAAAATACAACAGGCTAGTCAGTCCCTAACAATTTTATGAGAGCATGCAAGGGCTCAGCTGGACATGTTGTTCTTGGGTCACTTGTCCCTGAGTATAATTTACCCCTGATATTTAAAAAATTGTTAATCAAGATGCAGAGTTACCTCACCATTTAAGGTTACCAGTAGAACCTTCTAAGTAATTATGGAAATATAGATTGAAGATATATGATGACCAAATGAAGGAACACAGAAGAAAATGGTAATTAGGTTTTTTTTCCATCCGCCAGAGAAGATTGTAATGTCCATACTATTACTGGATAGAGACAGTTTGTTTGAGATATATCAGGCTATAAATTTACCTATTCTGTATCCCTAACCACAAGATGGCCTGGGGTCAATCGCCAGATACCAAGTTGAAACAGGGCATATAGCTATGTCTGCGTCCTGAACGAAGTTTATGATGTTAGCAACAGAAGAAGCTAGAGAGTGTAGAAATGATACCTTGGGAACATGTACCTCACTGAGTCCTATTTATGTGACCAATGAGTACTGACTCCATATACTCAAATTATTTAAAGTAAGGGGGTTGAAGAATATTGCCAGGGGCCATGTTATATATATAACACAACCCCTAGTAATGTTCCTTATATATTTCTTATTTAGTTTTTTCAGCATTTTTACATTTTTCATTTGGTGGGAGTAAGTGGGGGAGTGCAAGAATTTTCCATATTCTCTATTGTCCCAAGCACTTTCAGCTACTTTTTTTTTAGCTATTTTCAAGGAGGTTTGTTTTGGATATTGTTAATTTCTTTTCATGTTTGACTACTTAATTTGTTGTTTTGTTTTGAATACTATTAGAAGCATCTATTCTATGCTGCTTTCCCTGTTGAGCATGGCTGAAATTAAAGTGATAGTTTTTCTCTCTTTTTTTAAATACAAATGAAATGTAGGAATACTGGAAAAACAAAATAATTTAATTTCCTTGTCTGCCATATTCAATGAAATATATTTAAAAGAAAGGTTGCTTCCCAAATATATACTGATATGTGTGTGCATGTGTATTAGGCATAGACAACAAATCTGCCATAAGAAACACTGCCGAAGCTTACTCCTAGTAGTTTGAAATATTAGTACACTAATGCATTTTCCTTTTATTGTGATGCAAAATTTCCTACTACTGTCTTTTGAATAATGTTTTTGAAATCTTAGAAGTGTGTTTGGATTTTTACTTTTTATTGCCTACCCCATTTACAAACCTTACAAAAATTCAGAAAATAAGAAAATTGGTTTTACATGATTTCATTGAAGGGAATATCACTTTGTACATTTCTTTAAAAAAGGAAAATGTTTTCAAATAAGATAATCACTGATGATTAGAAATTAAATTTATTGTGAGAATCTGAATGAGGAAAATTATGACTTAACTTAGTGCAACCTTTGATGTATAAACCACAGTAGAATCTAATGAGAAAGTAGGTCTTTGTGTTTGTTAGTATATAAAGAAAATTCTTTATTATGAATTACAATGACTTGAACAAATTGTTTAATAAACACTACTGTGAGCAATTTACTCATTTGAATTGTATTGGAAAATATTTTTCTTAGTAACAAAGTTAATTACTGTGTGACACTATTTGAAAAGTGCTAGTAACTGAAGAAAAACTAGAAGGCAGAAAAAATAGACTGAAGAACAAATAAAGGAACACAAAAGAAAATGGTAATTAGTTTTTTTTTCTATCTGCCAGAGAAGTAATGCAAAGGGACCATCAGGTTTCAGTCAAGACTGAGATTAAGTGATGGCATATTCTAAGGACCTCCTAGAAAGAATAATAATATTTTTGTGATCACTGAAAATGAGTGGCCTGCTTAGATAATATTTTTATGGCCACAATGGCCATGCAAATGGAGCAAAATTTGTTTGATTGATAAAACCTAACTTCTAAGAGCAGACAGAAAGTAGAAAAGAAGGTAATTAAATGTTTTGTCTGCTGAAATGTGATAAAATGTCTCAAATCAAGTGATTGTTCCCTTTTTGTCACCTGATGGCCAAAGAGTTGAAATGATGAATCCCAGGTGTGAAAATGACCACATATAAAGGCATGATAAGAGTGAATTTTGGAGTTATAACTAAAATTCAGCTCTTTTAGCTAGACACAAGAGACACAGACCAGAGACCTGAGACCAGGGAGACTAGAGAGAGAAAGGGAGAGAATGCAAAGGCAAAGACTGATACAGACCAGAGGACAGTGATGATATTGCCACTTTGCCTAATCTGATATGATTTCCCCACCAAATTAAAGCCTTGTTCCAGAAGTCTTGCTAAAAGCCAAGACAACTGTCATGATATTGCATGAAGAATATAGACCTGTTATTGCATGAAGAATATAGACCTGTACTAACAACTTTGTATCCAGGAATTGCATATGAATACTTTTCTTTCATCCAAGTTATTTTTTTCATGTGACTTTACTTCAACTGGACTAAACCATCACTTCCAGTCAAACATTCAGACCAATCAATCAACATGAGGGGGTGAGACAAGAACTTTGACTGAAGTTATCAACTCCATAATCAGTCAAGGGGATGTTATAGGCGTACTTATATTGTAAATATACCACAAAGGTAAATGAGATGAGAAATTTTTGCACTTGTGAAATTTTCTTAAAAAAATTCAAACTGTCTCTACATCTCTCTCTCTCTCTCTCTCTCTCTCTTTCTAATACTCTTTGTCTAGTCTGCAGTTTCTACAAGTTCAAAATATAAAAAAATCCTTGGAACAATTCCTCATATCAAAACCAGAATGTTTCTTGCATGATGAAATATGAGACTTTTTCATACAACTTATCTGAAAGTTGGTATAAGAAGATAAAAATGCCAAAAAAAATAATTTGATAACTGAACAATGATGATATGAATTTATTTGAAAGCTTTTGTAAAATACTTAAAATTTTTAGATCAAACTAACTTTTGTTATATATTTTAATTTAAGCTTTGTAAATAATTTCTGTCAATTCAATGTAATTATTATGATTTTACAGTTATTGAAAGTATCATGTTTAAATGTACTATATTTTGAAGCATTTAAAATACATACTATTTTTTCAAAATCAGCCTGTATTCTATAGTGAAGGTAAGATGTGGCATCTTTAAAGCTTACAATTTCACTTTAAAATTTATTTTTCCAACATATTTCATGTTCAATTTAAATATGATAAATACTTTTTCGGTGTCTCTATGATATCTAATTGTAATTTCTAAATTTATTTTCAGAAATCTTCATCAGCAGAAACATATGATGGCCATTACATGATTAAAGAACAGGTCTGTCCATTAGATGAAGCAATGGTTTCTAAGCTAAAAGCAGAATGCTTTGGTGTTGCTGAAGGAATAAGGTAATGAAAATAATAAACTACTAATACTTAATAAAATATTTTATCAAATATATGACATCATAATATCATAATTTGAAATACCATCTGTATCAAATTTTCTATAATTCATATTAATCTACAAATTATTAAGTTTAGTATTTACATCTTTATGGTTTTGATTACTTGTGTTTGATGCCACAGTTTCCAGCCTACCTAGTGCTGTCTGAAGCTTTCAGATGAAGAATATTTTCCATTAATTATTCACACTATTTCATTTTGCTGAAAGATTTTGCATCTTTTTGCAGAATGTTGCTTTAGTAATCCTTCAGTTTCACAATAAAGTGAAAACTATTGCAATCATTTGAAAAGACTAATTGAAAAATGTCATAGTATAAACTTGCAAAGGAACAACTTGTAAAAGTTTTAAACTTTTTCAGCTTCAATTCATTTTCATTATTTAACAGATCTTACAGGAGAGTAAATAATTATAAGCGCATTAAATTTATATATGCAAAAAAACTTCTAGACAATGACAAACAGCAAGACATGGAAACAACAAAACAAGTATTATTTATTATCTGGCTTTTTATGTGGTGTTGGAGACACAAGTGACAGTAATTATGAGTAAAATAATGAGTTGAGATCAAATGTAGTTCAAATATGGATTGGAATCCAGCATAATAATATAAAAAAGGAGTAAAGTGTATACACTCTTTCTTGTGTTTTTTAATACATGTGTCTAATGAGTGTCCAGATAATTTAATTGGAAAATAAAAGAAGCGTGTAGACTTTTTTTTTATTTTAACTTTGTTGTTGAGTACTATGAGATAAATATTATCATTGCAGCCTAAAAAAAAGGAGGTGAAAATTTTGTTGATCCACATGTGTAGAGGAGAGAAGTTTAAAAAGTTAAGAAAAAAACAAATTAATGATAATTATAATTGTTATAATTGTTTTATTAGAATTATTTTTGACATTATGATTAATTTTTATTTTTTTATGGCAACAACAAAGTGACAATGTAATTAAGTTTTTACATTTGTTTAAACTGATACTTTTTTTTATATATAAGCTGTAATTATAAGCTATAATTTTGGAAAGAGAAAGTTTCATTAAATATATGAAAAAATCTTAAAGTTTTAGTCTAACATGATAAAAATATTAAATATTAACAAAATGGTCACAATAAATGAAAAATAGGTGTAATTTTAAACTGACACCAAGAGGATATGTGTTAATTGTTCAAAACAAGCTGGTTCCTCTCTCTCTCTCTCTCTATATATATATATATATATATATATATATATATATATATATATATATATATTAATCATTATAATTATACAGTTATGAATTAATTGTACATTGCGACATGGAAATTTCTATGTTTGAGATAGATTCTCATCATGAGGCAATGTTGCTGCTGGTTGTGCTAATGACAAAAACTTTGGTTTGCTGTGTATGTATGTGGGAAGATATAAAATTTACATGTGTGCTTCTTTTGGCTAATCAGAATGGAGATTCATTTTGGGATTTGGCCCCAAAGAATACATATTAACCAACATTTTCTCTTTTTTCCTCCCTCATCCTACTCTTTTTCCTGCCTTCAGTTTTATTACTTTTGATGTGGTAGTCTCATTCAGGACCAAGGGAATTATATCTTAATCATATAGTTATTAAATTATATATACACACACACACACACACACACACACACACACACACATATATATATATATATATATATATATATAATTTAATAATTATATCTAAATCTAAAGTTATTTATAAATGGAACTTTGTGTGTGTGTGTGTGTGTGTGTGTGTGTGTGTGTGTGTGTGTATCTGTTACCTATAGACTCCAAAACAGCTGAACTGATTTTCTTGAAAATTTACACAGTTGTAATATAAGCGTCTGCGAGTGTTCTTAGCTAGGTTTTATGTCGAATGAAAAAACACCTCACCCCTATCTAAGAAACCCCAAAGTAAAAACCTAGACACAGAATCAAAGGAAATACATGAATTAGGTCCACTAACAGCAGACATCAATCAATTAAACAATAGCCAACCATAAAAATGACCACTCAACATGAATCCCTCTTAGAAATTCTAACCAGAAGATATACCCAACTGATAGGACATGCATTCCAACTGATAATACCATTAATCAACAATTTCGCACTTACACACCGGATTCTTTGAGGGTCGAACAGTCAAAACGAGAGACACATTAACTTAATTACCAATAACCACAACCAACCCCCATGACAACAACGAACCAAACATAAACAGACCTTTATTTCTCCTGATGATGTGTTTGGGTTCCAAACGCTGAAACAGCCATATGATTGTACAGAAGAGGACATATATAGAAGAAATTATGTACATGTTCTAAAACATAATTTATAATAAATATTCACAGTTCTATACATCATATATCGAGCAC
This sequence comes from Ascarosepion bandense, assembly GCA_037127315.1. Taxonomy (NCBI): domain Eukaryota; kingdom Metazoa; phylum Mollusca; class Cephalopoda; order Sepiida; family Sepiidae; genus Ascarosepion; species Ascarosepion bandense. The sequence goes on along the minus strand of JBBBDQ010002170.1, from coordinate 162,400 downwards.
TGTTTTAAATTAATGTTTTGGACGGAAAAAAATTCTTTTTTCTCTCCTCATTCTATACTCACTCGGGGATATATTATATATATATATATATATATATATATATATATATATATATATATATATATATATATGGTGCGATTGGTAAATTGTCACAGTTATTTTATTATTTCAAATATTCTTTAGGCTGAGTCTGATCTCCAGGTCCATGGATTAGTTTAAAAGTTTTCATTACACTCGATCAATGCCGGGCTATACTGCTAGTGATAAATATATATATATATATATATATATATATATATATATATATATATATATATATATATTAGCAACTCTTATTAAAGTTTAAAATTATGTCCTAGAAAGTAGTAATTTTTTTAAATAACATTAGGTACCATTGTAAAATTTAAAATATTTGCACTTGTATTCTTGCAAGTAATATTAACCATGAATAAAATTTTAAGAATATATCAAGCAAAACCTAAAATAGTAATTGAATTTTTATAAAATTATATGAATAAATTAAAACTTTCACATTAAAAATGGCTAGCAAAATTCATTAAATATCAGTCAGTCAGTTAAGTACCATATGTGATACACGCTTGGGCGATCATGTCTCAAAAGAGACATGACTGAATGGGCAGAATATTATCCCGCAGTAGGTTGCCATTGCTTTCTGCGGTAGACTGGTTGCCGACCAAGGCTATAGAACCCAATCTGTCCTGTTATGTAACCCATAACTGGAAGGAATAGACGGATTAATACCTTTCCCAAGGGTATTTGCGTGTAAGTGAATGCAGTGATGAATTCAGCTGGAATTCGAACTTGGCTCCCCGATTTCTCGTTCCGAGTCGATATCCATTGCATTATCCATCAATATCCATCATTAAATATAACTATGCTATAAATGGAATAAGATAAATAGAATGCTGATTCAATCCTTGTCAAGAGGTACATTTTCTTCAATAAAACTTTGCTGTCTTCGCCAGTAGACATCAATTTCACTGTTTGAAAAACAATGATGTCCATTTAAACACATGTATTCTGTAAAATAACATTTATAGCAAAAAAACAAAAGAAGAAAAAAATTCTATCATAAATGAAAATAAATACATACTTATTAAATTAAGTCAAATTATTAGAATGTTTCTCAAAAATTTTAAGCCCTGAATAAATTATTTATTTCATTCTGATAGTTTTTATGTTTAGGTTTATTTTTATAAATATTTGTGAATAAATTTCATAAACTAAATAGAACTATGGGACAAAGCATTGGTGCTTTTTTTTTTCTTTTAGATTAATTTTCAAACATACACACCATAGTGGGGCGCTAGAGGGTGTCATCAGTGATGTCATTGCGAGGATCACTAGGGGGTTTTGGGTCTTTCAACATCATACCTCGCTCACCGTGCCGACCCGAACAGAGATGATCAGTTTCTGGCCCATCCTCGATAAGAGATTTCAGACACTGGAAAAATTACATTTGGGCCCGGTACAAAACCTTGCAAATGCTTCTGATTGGCGACAGTCAGAGCCACTTTCTATTTAGAGGTGAAACATACATGAGCTCGTCCGAAACATTTATTTATGCATTTTATCTTATTTACGAGTACTAATAAAATGAAGAGAAATCAGAAATGCAGAATTTCAGGGAATTTTAGCTAACAATTTGTTTTGGAATCCAGGCAATCTCTTTTGATCCATAACCAATTAGCTGTTCTTTCTGCTGTTATGGCTTTGCATAAGGACCTTGCTGCAAATCCTCTAATCCCCACTTCTATAGGAGTGCAGCTAGCCCTTCAGCCTTTAACCCTGCAACTCTCCAGCAGTTCGTCGTATTTTAGCTTCTTCCTTTCATGGGCTTCTTCTGTGTTTTCTTCCCAGGGGACCATCAGTTCCCACAAGACTATCTTCTTCAAATTATGTGAGAAGAAAACTATATCTGGGCGAAGTTTTGTGATGGCAATTTCAATCTTGAGCCTATATTGGCCCTTAGTTCCCAGTCTGTTGCAGGAGATAGCAGGTTTGGATTTACCTTTCTATTTCGTGGGATTTTCGTGCCCGCTTTAATAAATTTTATCTGCCTTGTGTCTGGGTTGTAAACATTCTCTTTGATAGCATTTTGAACATTTTTTTTTCTTTTAGATTAACATCATTATTTTTTTTTTGGCTTCATTTTTTTCAGATTAAAACATGAAAAAAAGAAATGTGAACAAGCTACAGATATAGAACAAGGAATATACAAAATCCTTTCTTTCCATGAACTGAATAAAATTCCAGATGCAAAGACACCAGCTTGTCTCCTGAGAAGAAAAGAAGATATTTTTGGAACAGATTTTGACTATATCAATGAATAAAGTCATTGTTGAACTGTATTTCTTTTTTTAGTTTTTTTTTTTTTGTTTTAGTTTTGAAAATATTTAGTAGTGTTTGGACACAGTTTGAGCTTTTAATTTAAGACTGCAGTTTACAACTCAGAAAATGGGACCACTATGCTGAGTTGAAATACAGCTGAGACAGTTTATATTCATTTTGAATTAATTTATTTGGGAAAGACATAAAAGAATCTTTTTATACTCTTCCCCCATTTTATGGATTAAAAAGAGTAAACTGGATTCTCTAGGTTTAGTAGAGCAACCATTCTAAGAGAAGCACAATTGTGTATTCAAAAACCATAGAAAAGTCAATGGAAAGCCACTCCATTATCTTTCTCAAGAATAATTCATACTATTATCAAAGAAAAAGTATACTGAGGATTTCCATGATTATCTATGTCCAAAAGGAATATGCCATTTAAAAAAATGAAAGACTATTTTGAAAAGGCCATGAAAAAGTTCCTTTAAGTTAAAATATTTTTTTTATTTTTAAAGCCTAATGAATAACCCAAATCGTGGGGATACAAGTATATTTAAAAATATTTAATAATACTTTCTTATTGATTAGTTTCAAGGAAGTTATTCAGAATTGCTTTCATCTTTTCTAAACATAGAAAACGTTGGCAACAAACACGGAAAAAGGTTATTGACTGTTATTTCAATATTGATTAGCTAGAAGAATGTATGAATTACTTTCTGTATGTACAAAAAAATTGTGATAAATTTAGAAATTTCAACTGTTATATTTGAAGCAAGAAGAAAATTTACAGTAATTTTTAACAATACAGTTTTGCAGTAATTTTTTGTTACCACAACTTACACCCCTGAAGATGATCTCAGAAGGAGAGTGAAAGTACTGGGGAATATTGAGAAATGAATAATAAAATCATCTGTCAAAGTTACAACACATTTCTTACATCTTTCAATTATAATATGCAAAATATTATCCATGAGTATGAATGGATTTTATTTAAAATAAGTAGACACAATATTTGCAATTTATTTATTTTTATTTAATCATGTCTACAATTTAGAAATACTTACAAAAGTAAACTCATGTTTAATCAGTCTAACAATTAAAATATAGGATATGAACCATTGACAGTAAAAATTATTTTTAACTAAATGTTTAATAAAGTGATTTGGTTACCAAACTTTAAATTTGTAAATGTGTTTGATATTGATTTTACTTTTTATTTTCTTAACCTACAAGGTTGATCAACAAGAATATTAGATTCTGATTTGGATCTGCTAATTGCAGCATTATACCAATTTTATTCACATTATTGTACATAGTTCTCATCCATTTCTTAAGCCCTTCATCCCATCTTAATGGAGTCCTTCTCAGTTTATTTTATTTCATTTGCACAGGTAAGATCTTGGTAACAACTTGTGTCTACTGATTGTCCACTGTTTTTTCATTTTTTGTTTTTTGAAACACATATCTGTAAATATTTGGACAGGTGAGGTAATGCATAATAGTATGGCATAATCAGATTTCAAATTCTAATAGAAATGACTTAAATAGCATAGCAGACAAGGAACAACTGAATTTAAAACCATCAAAAAGGCAATGGAAAATTATCTCATTATCTTTCCCAAGAACAATTGTAGTAATATAGTTTGCAAATTAAAGAAGAAAAAGAGGATGTGAATAGCCATGATAACCCATATACTGAAAGGCCATGGGCTATCATGGCTATAGGATATAGCACTTTAAGTGAGAGACTGTACCCTTTCAGCTATATCAAGCAGAGCCCTTTATTTGATTTACGGGTCAGTAGAGTTCTCATTTCTATATGTCTCATGTCTTTACTGGGAATTTCAGAACTTCTGTCAGTTTTTCCTTAAGATAACAACCTACTGTTTTCACTGAGCTATTATATACTTCTATTATACCTTAACCCATGGTTGAAATCACGTTTATATTCTGTATAATCGTGAAAAAACAATAATTTCAGTGAAAATCAGACAAAATCAGAATGTGATAAGTAATTACCAAAACACAAAATTCTGATTTAGTTTAAAATTTATTTTTGAATACATTGATTTTTCTTTACAATTTTAAATTGGTTGATAATATAAAAACAAGTGTAAAAAAGAAAATTCTAGTTTGTGTTGATTTTAGCTTTAATTTAGAATTTTCCATATTGTCTCACACTGAAAAGAAACTAGATATCTAAAGACATAAGAAATATCAAGCATAGAAAATTGTTTTTAAATTTAAACTAAGATCAATCTATATTTTTGAACTAAAATAAAAAGTTAAGAGAAACTTCTGAACATCGTCTACAGGTGTATATATAGATTTCAATTTGTAAAAAAAATATTGACTAAAAAGTAATCAAATTTGGTTTAAAAGGAATTTATTAAGTTAAAATGTAAAAACATTAAATAAATTTAAGATTAGAAATAAACTGTTGTTCTGTCCATTAATATTTTGTCTAATTTTATAGTTAATTTGCAACTTTTATTTACATTCAAATTAATAATTTCAAATATGAAACAAAAAATATTTAATTAGAATTATTTGGAAAATTTTAAATTTTATTAACTTCTAAATTTTAAGCTAACTTCTCCAAAGTAAAACAATTGAGATCTGAACAATTATGCATAAACAACTGTAAAATACAAAGCTTGAATTATTTTTTCTTTTTTAAATATTTTATTAATTAGAAAAAAAACAATCCTTGTTATTAGAGCATTCAAATTTTTCAGATTAAGTAAAACTGGTCATCATACACTCGAAATTATTTTTATATTTATTTTAGATGCTCTTATATAAAAAAATATACCATGTAAATTCAAATTATACACTATAATATTAATTATGATATATAGATATCATTTATTAATTACCTTACATTTATATAATATTTTTATTAAAGCTGAGAAATTAAAAATATCAATAAACCTCCATTTATTTTTATAAAATGTATGATCATAGAATATTTCTTAGTTGAATAGTTGCAAAGTAAAAAAAAGTGTATATAATTTTAGCAAAGTAAAGAATTATTTTTATTTTTTATTTTTCAAAAACTTATTGTACATGTTTCAAGCTTATGCAAATGAAATAGATGAGAAAAGTTTATGCAAATGAAATAGATGTAAAAAGACATCACTGAAAAACTAGAAATGTCCGAGAGAGAGGAAAAAATTCCTATTCAACAATCCTCATTCTCAATATTTAACATTTTTTTTAATTTAGTCTAAAAATCATGCCAAGTAGAAATACAGGAAAAAAAATGACAAAACAAAAAAAACAACTGTAACACGAATTTACTTAAATATAGATTAAGAAAATATAAATTATTTTTTGAAAGATTTGAATTAACTTTTCTTCTTTAAAGTATTTATAAGTCAATCACTGCCTATTATCTATTGCCATTGAAATGTACACCGAAATTAAAAGCTGTGAGGTTTTTCTTTACAGCAAAATGACTTTAGTAAATATTAGATATCATATTTTAATCCTATCATCTACTCATCAACAGTCACTGACACAGCAAATGGATTTAGCATGTCTTCAATTTCTAACTGAGGATGTTGCATTCACTTTGTACCATTTCCCTTAAGAGATCTATGAATCAATTCCTTCTACCTCTAGATATAGATAAGCAGCAGAGCAGACTAGGTAGAGGCTAAATATGGAGAATTAAAAGGGAATCACTCCACAATCTTCCCCAAGAATAATTATTGCTACTTCCAATTAACAGATACTAAAAAAAAAATTTGAAAAAGAAAACTGTGGCAAGTTATGATCACCAATTTCCTAAAAGTGCATATTTTACATGCAAACACTTCAAAATTTGTACTTTGAGTTAACATTAATAGAAACTGAGAAACATTATTTAGGTAAGAAAATCAGGTACTGAAAATTGTAATTAAAAATGGAAAAATTTTTCAAAATAAATAAAAATTATCCTCTGATGATCTCCAAACTCCTCATATGGCTTTCCAAGTCCTGTGAGCCACTGATGAAGGGGGTGCTGGTCCCAAGCTGCTGTGGCTTCTGTAGGGACAAGATGTGGAAAAAAGCCTTATTTTATTTACCACAAAAATCACTTTTTTACACTAATAATTTTTTAACTAAAAATGATTGTTGCAACTGACTATTTATTTGTTATCTACAAGTAAATAAAGTCTTCAGGTGCATTTCTACTTACCTCAGCCTCATATACACATGGTGTAATAATGTTTGGGACACATAACTCATTGACAGGACACACACTAGAAGAGTGTTTTTTTGTCTACTTTTGTAGAACAGACTGTACAGTGCACCATGGACTCCCCTCATGTCTGCTGCAGGGTAGTCCAGAAACTCTTGAAGGTCCAAGGGAGTGGGCAGCTTGAAAACTGTGCATATATGATTGTTGAGCTACATTGGCAGAGTGTAACTTCAGAGGTGTTATGTCGCCAAGTGTAAATGAATAACTCAACAACAGAATCAGAATATAAGTTGTATTCCGCGGAAAGACGGTTTGTAAGTACAGAAGTGAATTAGTAGTATTTACAATAGAAGAGATACAATAGTCCAATCCGTCGTAAGACGTAGGTGTAGGTGATTACTTCCGGTACGCCACCGGAAGTGTGTCTAACTCTCGCACTGACTCTCAAGTGACTCTGTACGAACCCGTACGACTCTCCACAACTCTTTATTTAAACCTTTACAAGTTTTATGGCACAAGGCCAAACAGTGGGGTGGGGAAAGAAAACTCAGGATGGTCGTACACTATCTACGTTATACCTAGCTAATCAGACTCGTGACCCAGACATACATTACAATTTGTCGCAATCACCATAAAAACGTATCCATCAACACACAAACCATCTCGCACCATAATACCGCAATGCATTCTGGGGACCTAAAAATACCCCGGATGTACATAAAAATTACAATTTTTAATATGATACAAAAATATATAAGAATTTTGCATGAAATGACATGATGGGGAGGGGCACAAACTGCAACAGAAAATTCCCCAAACTAAAAGATTTTCAACATAACATATCAACAAACGAAAACATGATGTTAGCTGGACCCAACCCATCCTCAAAACAAAGAGGCCGCTGTATTCTGCCCAAAGGACAAAATCAAGAGGCACTCTTTCTACGGGGAATGGAGAAGAGAAAATAAAATGGACTGGGGAAAATATAATACTGACCCAGCCGAGATGAAAAACGGGACAAAATAAAGACGGAGCTGGGAATCTCGAACTGGATCATAACAAAGCAGACAGTGCCGGGAACAGGCCGGGATCCACATTCTCTCACATTAACTAGGTACACAAAAAGGAACTTACCTTACCCGGGGGGGAGGGTTCCAGAGGAATCCACCCCGATGTGATCAGCAGGTCTAAAGAGAAAATCAAGGCTAGCCCCAGTCACGCGAACCAGGCTTGCCACAGATACCCACCTTTTGCTGAACTCTGTCGGTGGCAACCGTTTCCGATCAGTTCTAATCTTCATTTTGAGCTGATGCTCAAAATATCGGATCAGATCCTGATGCGAAAGACGGTCACCCCGCAAGACTTCCTCCAAGCGCGTCGTCCATATCACCATTCGAGCTGTGGCTAGTAGCGACAGAAACACCATACGCTTCACTCCAGAGTACGGGGGCGACATATTATCACAGGCGTATGCGCGATCAATGGACACGAGTTCTCGCGGCTCGATACGAGCAGTCAACTCGCCGACACGATCCCACAACGGGCGATCGCGCGAACAATGGTAGAAGGCGTGCGCAGGCGTCTCCTTTAAACCAAGGTTGCAACGCTCATGATCTGGCAAATCCGCCAGGCCCATTATGAAACGAATGTCATTGAGAGACAAACCATTCCGAGCCAATCGCCAGGCCAGAGAAAACTCAGAGTTGCTGAGCCAATCGGACGCTGGCGCCCAAGACCAATGAGAGCGATACTCCTCCTCCGACATGCCGAGTTTCTCCCTGAGTGGATCCTTGGCGACACCCACCACTAATCTCTGATAGAAGTGTCTCCTAGGCCGAGAAAGGTCACTAGACCGTGGAATGGCCCACAAGGCCTTCCGGCACTCGCGAATGAAAGCCGGTTGCCTCCGAAGCTTGCGGCAGTGCTTCGAGACCGGGGGAGTGATAGTAAGGCTAGGGAACGCGTCCCTCACTACCCCCGTAAGCAACGAGTCTTCCAATAACGCACGTCTGAGAAATGCCAACCTCGAGGCGAGTTTGTGGCTCGCCAAGTGCGGCATTCCCAGACCCGCTTGACACGGACGTTGATAACAGACACGTTTGTCGACGTGATGTCTGCGTCCTCTCCACAGAAGGGAGAATAGCAGACGCTCGATCACCTCCACACGCTCGCCACAAAGTGGAAGTACAGACAGCCGGTAAAGGATCATGGGGAAGATGTATGTAGCACACACCTCCGCCAGACCCTTTAAGGAGAGACTCCTTCGATGCCAAGTTTCGACCGACGCGCCTACCTTTGCCTGTATATCAGACCAATTTTTCTCCAACTGTAAGTCCGGACCGAACCAAATTCCGAGGATTTTGACCGGTCCGTCCGTCCAGTTGAAGGGCCCCGGGAGGGGAATCCCCTTCCAGGCGCCTAACCGCAAGCCGGAAGACTTGTCGTGGTTAATCTTGGCCCTTGTCACCTGTTCGTACCGTTCAAGCGCCTTCTGTACCGCTCCTATGTCCCTGCGGGAGGACACAAAAGTCGTTACGTCATCGGCATACGCGGAAACCCTGGCTCGAGCACCACCAGGGACAGCGATTCCACGTAGGGCCGGACTGCACGTCCTGACTCTTAGCCGGCGAAGGAGGGGCTCCAACGCCAAGACATAAAGTAAGGACGACAGTGGACAACCCTGTCGAACCGACCTAGACAGCGCAAAAGCGCTCGACAGCTTCCCGTTCACCTGCACCACATCCGTGGGGAAGCGATACAGGAGACTAATCCAGCGGCAGAAGTCGGGTGCGAATCCGGCAGCCTGCAAGACAGCCGCCAGGTAGCCATGGTCGACCCTATCAAATGCCTTGGACTGATCCAAATTGATCAGCGCAGCTTCATCGTCGTCTTTTACACCCTCTACGATCGTGCGGATCAAGTGCAGGTTGCTCTGAATTGTTCACAGCACAAGTTTGATCAGGTCCCAACAGAGACTCGCCAACTAGCTGCAAGCGATTGGTCAGGATCTTGGCCAAAATCTTTAACTCTGTGTTTAGCAGAGTTATGGGCCTGTAACCGTCTAGATCCCTCCCAACCTTCTTGCCTTTTCTCAACAGCGTGACCACACCCCTGGTGAACTGGTTGGGGATGGACCCCTGCCGGAACCAGTTGTTGAACACGACAGTCAAGATCGGGACAAAAAGGTGCGACAGCCTCAAGTACAATTCATAGGGCAAACCATCCAAACCTGGTGACTTACCACTGCCGACTCTCTTCAAAGCCGCGTAGACTTCGTCCTCCGTAATCTCTCCCTCACAACTAGCCGCTTCGGGGAAAGTCAGCCAAATAGTTGCGAAACTCTGCTTGGCAGAGACCAGGCTCCTTGGTGAAGCGGTGTTCGAAATGCCGCCGAAACTCCTCGCACATGTCGTCAGTCGATCGCAAGAGTTGTCCCTTCGGGTCTCGTACCTCAAGAATGTACCGGTCGCCGCCTCGACGAACTTCTTCCTTGCGCAGATCCGCGCCCATGTTCACAGCTTCGGAAGACATCTTGCTTAACTTATGTCTAATTACTTGGCCCATGTAGCGATCGCTGGTCGACCGCTCCAGAGCCTCCTTAGCTAAGGCTATCTCTAGGGGATCCCCACCAGCCTCCGCCCGGGAGAAATTAGCTCTAAGTGTCTTCGCCTTCTGAGCCCTATCTAGGTTGAGCCGTTGGCTGAATTGAATGGCGAAAGACCTAATACTATCCTTAAGTCTATCCCACCACCTATTCCCGATGACTCCCCCAGTTAACGCCCGCTGAACTACGATAATCAGCTGGTTCCGGAAGTCCCGCCTGTCCAGTAAGGACTGGTTGAACTTCCAGTAGCCAGCCATTCTAGCCCTAAATTCTAACACCATACGAGCACATACCATTTTGTGGTCCGTGTAGCCTAACCAGTGGCACGTTGGACATTCTACGAAGTCTATTTCGGCTTCTCTCACTAACACTCTGTCAAGGTATGAAGATACCTTGGTAGTGGGCCAACTAAGCGTCCACGTCCACATGCTCCCGCCCGGATGATCGACCCGGTATCTATCGACGAGACCAAATTCGTCGATCAGATCAACCAGGCTGCGATCATCACTCCTCCCGCTAGCTCCCCGCCCTTATCCAATTTGGGGTTCAGGATGGCATTCCAGTCCCCAACTAGGATGAGTCGCTTGGAATCCAACAGGAAGGGCTCTAACAGCCGAAAAATGTCGACACGCTCACCTTGCTTGTTGGGCGCATAAACCACAATCAGCCGGAACGACTTGCTTTTCACTGCAATATCGGCCACGATCAATCGGCCCTCAGCACCACCATGGACAAGGTCAACCCTCGCATCCAGGGTACGCTTGACCAGCAAAGAAACATCTCTGGCATGCCGGTTGCCATATGCTGAATAGACGACAAAGTCGTTAGACAGCACACAAGAATCGACGTCGCAAACAAAGTGAGTTTCTTGGATCGCGGCCACATCCACGCCGAAAGACAAGAGGTCCCGAAGCAGGCGGGCTGCCTTACCCCGATCCCTCAAGCCCTTCGCATTCAAACTGGCTATCTTAATAGACATCCGTTAGACCTGAAAGTAGAAAAAAAGAATGATTACAACTAATCACATACGGGATAAAAATCTCTAGCAGATGGGACCCCGACAGCCTGTCTAAGGGACCCTGTACCAATATCGGACGTAATCCGTCCGTCTTGGACAATCCCGCCGACGTCCGTAGGGTAGGTTAGTTTAACTACCCTATATAAAGATGGATGGAGAAGAACGGGGAACCTCCCAGCACAATTCTTTTCCATTTTTCTAAGTTCAGGAGTTCTACTCCTGTACATCATGTCGCCGGTGATGAAACCCGCTTTTGACACCACTGAGGACACCTCCGCCACCTTTCCATATTTCGAAAAGAAGGCGCTCACATGATCTTCAGAAATGTCCATGGGGACCCCGTGCAAAGTTATTTTGGTCTTGCGAGTCCCCATGTATTCAGTTTGAAGCCTGAGCGTTTTGGGCGTAAGAGTCGCTCCGGCTAACTGCTTAGCTTCTTCGATTGATCCCAGCAGGACGTCCCACATTGCGTGGCTCCTTCTGGCCACCGCCTTGGCCTTTATCTTCAGGGCCTTAATGGACTCCTCAATGTTTTCCCTGCTGACTCCCACAAACTGGAGTGTTTTGGGGTTTTTCATCAGCAGGGAGATAATCCTAGGCTCTATGGCCGCCACCGATTCCGGAACCGACAACAACTCCGTCCCTTGGATGTATTAGTCATACTTTTGTCTAAGACCACTATAGTAGTCTTCTCCCTTTCTCACGTTCCCGCCCTTCCACCCAGATGATGAAGGAACGGGCGATTCCGGCCTGTTCGAGGCCATCGAAACGGGAGTGCCGAACGTATCTCGCTCTTCTGCCGTCATCGGTACGGCTTCGGACCCGTGATTATGTTCTGTTACTTTTGATGTATACATTCTTGTACCAAAAATGTTCTTTCAGCTTTTCCATATCTTGACCTCTTCTCATAGAAAGAAAGAAAGAAAGAAAGAAAGAAAGATAGAAAGAAAGAAAGAAAGAAAACATTTCATATTTTTGATCTAACTTAACTACTCGGAATTCACTTTGACTTTTAGAAATTATCAAGGAACAGATGTAATTTATGAAATGTGTTGAAATTATCAATAACTGTCAGTCAGTTAAAGGTTATCTCTCTTTCTCTTTTAAAATTTCTGTAGGGATTCTCTCCCTTTACCTAACTCTTCCCTCTTCTTCTAATGTAAATAAAGGCTCGCTTTGTGCGTGCGTCTGTCAGCTCTAAAACAAATGTCTATGTCATTATTTTTACGACAATAAGTATGCAACACAGTTGAAGCTCCTTTATACGAGGTATGTGAAGCTATGTTTCATTTTTAATAATTACCTAACAAAGGTTATGGGCCCAGTCTACGTCAACGTCTTGGAGATATTTGTCCATGTCCACGTGTGAACTTTTTTTGTTTTATCCCGTTCGGCCATCTTGAATTTTTTTTTCTTTTGTATTGAAAGTTTTTGTGTTGCTTGTATAAAGTACAATGGCAATGGAAACAAAACTTAGTAACCTGGTACCACTAAATGGTACAAATTATAATACTTGGAAGGTTCAGTGTAAAATGGCTTTAATTAGGGATGGTTTATGGAACATTGTTAACGAAACGGAGATAGTTCCTGATAAACGAACAGATTCTGCATCACACGTAAAATATTTATCAAGAAGGGACCGTGCATTAGCGACGATTGTACTGTCGGTGGAAACTTCACTGCTATATTTAATTGGAGACCCTGACGACCCCGCAGTAGTGTGGAAAAAATTAGCTGACCAATTTCAAAAGAAAACTTGGGCAAATAAATTAGCGTTGAGGAGAAAATTATATTCTCTTAAACTAAAAGACGGCGACTCTGTTCATGAACACATTAAAATTATGATGGAAATATTTGATGAATTAGCAGTCATTGGCGATTCTATTGACGAGGAAGATAGAGTTGTTCATCTTCTGGCTACACTTCCAGACTCTTATAATATGTTGGTGACGGCACTCGAAGCAAGTCAGGATGTTCCTAAATGGGTGTTAGTGACTGAGCGATTGCTGCATGAAGAAACCAAGATCAAAGAGAAGGAAACATGGCATCAAAACATCATGTCAACAAAAGGGGACCCAAATGTTATTACTGTGGAAAAAACGGACACATTAAACGTGACTGTCGTTTACTTGATACAAAAGAGAATGTTAAGTTGAACCATCCGAAAAGGAAAGTTTTCTTCACTAAGAAAATAAAGGATGACTCAAGTGATTCTAGTGATGACATTGTTGGACTTCTCACACATCATGCGTTGTTGTCAAATAATAAGAAGAGTATCTGGATTGTTGATTCTGGAGCTACATGTCACATGTGTTACGATGTTGAGAAATTTATTAATTTCAGAAAGTTGGATGTAGCAGAGGAAATAACCCTTGGCGATGGATTTTCAGTTGAGGCATTAGGTATAGGTACAATAGAACTTAAAGTGAGTTTACCAAATGGCAAATACCAAAGATGCAGGCTTTATGAAACTCTATATGTTCCTAAATTGTCTTATAATTTATTAAGTGTGTCTAGAGCCACTAAATCTGGAAAGACATGCCTATTTACTGAATCAAGTTGTCAAATTCTGGATGACAAGCAGAAAGTGGTAGCAACAGGTTCAAAAAATGGTAACATATACTATTTAAACTGCAGTGAAGTATATGGAGAAGCCCATTCAGCAAACTCCTGCCTAAGTAGTAACACAAAGGAGGTGATTTGGCATAGACGTTTTGGCCACCTTGGAGAAAAGAATTTACAGAAACTAGTAAAAGATGAACTAGTAACTGGCCTTGACTATGATGTAACCAAGGATATCAACTTATGTGAGCCATGTTTGGATGGAAAACATCATCGTTCCTCATTTCCAAAATCTGGTGGAAAGCGAGCTACTCAACTTCTCGGAATTGTGCATAGCGATGTTTGTGGAAGGATAGAGGCAAAATCGCTTGGTGGAGCAGAATATTTTGTAACATTTATTGATGATAAATCAAGATTTGTATGGATATACGTGCTCAAACACAAGAGAGATGTTTTTAAAAAGTTCATGGAATGGAAAACCATGGTGGAAAATTTCACAGGACATAATATTAAGACCCTACGCACTGATAATGGTGGGGAGTACACTTCAAGAGAATTTGAAGATTACTTAAAAAAGGAAGGCATTCGACATGAATATACTGTTCCTAAAACCCAAGAGCAAAATGGAGTAGCTGAAAGAATGAATCGAACATTAGTAGAAACAGTGCAGGCAATGTTGTCAGATGCAAAACTGCCTAAGAAATTTTGGGCAGAAGCTTTATCCACTGCTTCATATTTCGAAACCGGAGCCCAACAAATTCTGTGAAAGGTATGACACCCTATGAAGTATTGAAGGGGCATAAACCCAATGTAAAACATTTACGCATCTTTGGGTGTGATGCTTTTGTCCATGTACCAAAGAATGAAAGGTTTAAAATGGATTCTAAGTCCAAGAAGAGCATATTTCTTGGTTATGGCATTAGTGTAAAGGGTTATAGACTTTATGACACCAGAAAGTCTAGAGTATTTCATAGCAGGGATGTGATCTTCAATGAATCAGGCTCCGTAACTGACCAAGAGGAAAAAGAAGTAGTGAAGCCACCTCCAGTTGAAATCGAATACCAGGAGAGCTCCGAGGATAATGACAACTTGCAGGAGGGACCGGGACTCCGAAGATCACCAAGGACTAAGAAGGCTCCAGACCAGTACGGTGAATGGGTTTACATGGCCCATAATTTAAGTGATCCACTGACAATGGAAGAAGCACTCTCCAGTCCTGAGAGGAATGAGTGGATGAAAGCAATGGAAGGTGAAATTTCTTCCTTGCATACTAACAAAGTATGGGATCTCACCGAGTTGCCGAGTGAACGAAAAGCTATTGGTAGCAAATGGGTTTTTAAACGCAAGTACGATGCTGACAGAAAAATGGAACAGTATAAAGCTCGACTGATAGCCCAAGGTTTTCTTCAGAAGCAAGGTATTGATTATGACGAGACCTTTTGCCCAGTTGTGAGATTTGAATCAGTGCGAACTGTTGTTGCGTTAGCAGCACAGAATGACCTGAAGCTACATCAGTTGGACTTCACCACTGCATTCTTAAATGGTGAGCTAAAGGAGATCTACATGAAGCAGCCAGAGGGATTTGTAGTTGAAGGCAAGGAACATCTTGTCTGCAAACTGCAGCGAAGCATTTATGGCTTAAAGCAGTCACCAAAATGTTGGAATGAAGTGCTTGATTGTCAACTAAAAAAGATGAACTTCAAGCAGTTGGAGAACGATCCCTGTATTTACATACAATCCTCTGGAGGAGAAATATTCATCACTGCGGTTTATGTTGATGATATAATTGTGGGAAGCAAATCCCAGAATCAAATTCAAGATTTTGTAAAGAATATTTCAAAATTTTTCAAAATCAAGGATTTGGGAAGACTAAAACACTTTTTAGGTGTTAAAGTTGTTTATCCCGAACCAGGGAAAATATGGATTTGACAACCTGCATATACAGCAGAAGTTTTAAGAAAATTTCAAATGGAAAACTCCAAACCGGTATCAACCCCAATTGATGTTGGAGTAAAATTAACAAAGGCAACTGAAGTGAGCAAGCTGGTCAACAAAGAGTTGTACCAATCAGCCGTTGGAAGCTTACTGTATCTGTCAACAAGGACATGACCTGACATTGCATATGCTGTTGGCAATGTTGCAAGATTCTGCTCTCAGCCTACAATGGAACACTGGAAGTGCGTTAAACATATTTTCCGTTATCTAAATGGTACTCAAGGGTATGGTCTATTGTATGACAAGAAAAAAACCTCTAACCTCCTGGGATACTCAGATGCAGACTGGGCTGGTAATTTAGTTGATCGCAGATCGACATCTGGTTACTTGTTTAAATTAAGTGGAGCAGCTGTCAGCTGGAGAAGCAAAAGACAAACCTGTGTTGCATTATCAACAGCTGAAGCTGAATACATGGCATTGGCAAGTGCGGCACAAGAGGCTGTTTGGATGCAGCGCCTTCAGGCTGCCTTATCAGGATCACCAGTTTCCCCGACACTGATCTACGAAGACAACCAGTCAACAATGTGTATGACAAAGAACCCACAGCATCATGGAAGGGCCAAACATGTTGACATTAAGTTCCACTATATCCGAGAACAGGTGGAAAAGAAGACAGTCAAGTTGGAGTACTGTCCGAGCAAAGAAATGGTAGCGGATATTCTAACAAAAGGACTTGTGATCTCACAGTTTGTGAAGCTCAGGTACCTGTTAGGTCTTAAAGAACTGATTATTTAGACTGTCAGCAATTGAGGAGGAGTGTTGAAATTATCAATAACTGTCAGTCAGTTAAAGGTTATCTCTCTTTCTCTTTTAAAATTTCTGTAGGGATTCTCTCCCTTTACCTAACTCTTCCCTCTTCTTCTAATGTAAATAAAGGCTCGCTTTGTGCGTGCGTCTGTCCGCTCTAAAACAAATGTCTCTGTCATTATTTTTACGACAATAAGTATGCAACACAGTTGAAGCTACTTTATACGAGGTATGTGAAGCTATGTTTCATTTTTAATAATTACCTAACAAAATGACTGAACAATAACTTTACAAATATTTTACCAACAGCTTTCTTCAAGTTGGTCCCTCTATAATCACTACATACAGATTTAGAGCCCTTCCCTTTATAAAGAGATATAATAATTGCATCAATCCAATCTTGATGAATAGGTTCACCTAACCAAAGACCTACAATAAGCTTATGAATAACTAAATGAAAGTGAACACATCACAAAACTTCTATGGGCATGCCATCCAGATCAGGTGTCTTTCCAGTATTGATTTGCTTTAAAGCCTTTTGAACTTCATCCAGAGATGGAAGGTCTAACATCTCTTGAATAAAATAATTCTGTGGAAGTATGTTAATAACAGAGTCACCAACAATTAATGGGTTGTAGAAAAATGATCTCTGTTTCTTGGCCATATTCTTTGCTTTGTTTTCAGATTTAGTGAGTTCTTGCTGGGGAACTAGTGGAATTGACTTTTTTTTTACAAGACTACTTCTCCGAACTTATACTAAGTATATACTTAATATTTTAATATTTGTTCTTTCTTCCACACCTTTTTCTTTTTTTTCTTTTTTAAATATATACGGGATATTAGCAACCCGGTAGGATAAAAAAAACCCACAAAGGGCGGAGGAACTCTTAATGAGTCAACGGCCAGCTAACTAGAGTGGGTGTCTCAATAAACCACCGTGGAGAAGGCAACAGGATGCCACTCCACTATCTCTATCCTGCGTAAAATCATGGCTATACAACAAATATATATTAAACCTAACTTGCCCAGTAAGTCACCTGACCGTCATCTGAAGACTGTTAGCAACAACAGCGTAAAGGGGACATTTTTTCCCAAAATATGTCTCTCGCCCGGGAAGGAACGACATGAGCAACAGGTGTCTCTGGACCGTTACCCTGCGACTGTGCGCAACAAAGAAAGGATCACCTTGGGGACCTGGAATGTCAGGATGTTAAACACCAGCGGACAACTAGAGAATGTCAAACAGGAAATGAACAGACTAAAAATCAATATTCTGGGAATATGCGAAACCAGATGGCTAAATAATGGCGACTTCAACAGCGACAACCATAGGATAATATACGCTGGAAGCAAAAATAATGAAAAAGGAGTTGGCATAATACTGGACAAGGAAATGAAGAAATGTGTTTTGGGATACTGCCAGTTTTCCGAAAGAGATCTCCTGGTCAAACTGAAAGGGAGACCGTTCAACATAGCAATTGTAGTCATATATGCACCAACAACACAAAGCACCGAGGAAGAAATAGAATCTTTTTACTTCACTCTAGAGAAGGCCAAGCCTCAATGTAAAAGCCAAGAAATCAAGATCATCATGGGAGGTTTAAATGCCAAAGTAAGCAAGGAGGGGGAAGGTATGACAACTGGAAACTAGTTTACGAGTCCGCAACGAACGAGGAGAAAAATGGGTGCAATGGTGCATGGCAGATGACCAGGTAATAACTAACATCTGCTTTCAAGAACACCCACGAAGTCTATGGACATGGAGAAGCCCAGGAGGTGACACAAAAAACCAGATAGACTACATAATCATTAACAGCAGATTCAGAAATGCAGTGGTTCAAAGCAAAGCCTATCCCGGTGCTAACTGTGGAAGTGACAACGTCCCAGTCATCTGCAAATTAAAAGTGAAACTCCGGAGATTAAAGAAGCCTAATGCAGCACCAAAACTGATATACAACACACTTGTGGATGACCTCAAACTACAGAAAGAATACACTAACAGCGTGAAAACCACATACGAACAACAAACTAGGACAGGACACTCAAAATGGGACTCACTAAAGGAAGCAATACTGACATCAGCAAACAATATTGCCCCAAAGGAATATAGGCGCAGAAAGAAAAACGAGTGGATGACGGAAGAGATTCTGGAAATGATGCAAAGGGGAAGAAAATGATATCAAGACATGGAATTCAGTACAGGGAACTACACAAGGAAATAAGAAAATGTAGACAGGCTAAAGAGAAATGGCTCAATGACAAATGTGCAGAAGTAGAGAGATTGAGCAGGAATAATAAAGCAGACATGCATAAGGAAATAAAAGAACTGACAGGACAAAAACCTGCTCTTCAACAGGATGTCTAAAATCTTAGGATGGAACAATCATTTTGGAGAAAGAGGAAATACTCCAACGATGGGAAGAATATATAAAAGATCTTTTTCACGACAAGAGAGAACAACCAATAATACGCAAAGATGAGAACGGACCAGAAATATTAAAGTCTGAAGTGGAATCTGCAGTAGCCAAACTGAATAGAAACAAAGCAGCGGGACCAGACAGCATAGTCATAGAGCTGCTGATAACCCTGAAAGAATTTGGTATAGAAAAAATTACTGAAATAATAAATGAAATATATAATAGTGGGGTCATACCAGATGATCTCAGCAAGTCTATCTTCATAGCACTACCTAAGAAGCCATGAGCAAACGAGTGCGAACTCCACAGAACTATCAGTTTAATGAGCTATATAACAAAACTGATCGTCCGAATCCTGATGAATAGAGCGAGAAGCAGAATCAGGCCAGAGATAGGACAAGAACAGTGTGGTTTCGTTAAAGACACGTGAACAAGGAATGCCATATTTATGATTAGGATGCTCTCCGAAAGGGCAATACAAATGAAGAAGGACTTATACCTGTGCTCCATTGATTATGTGAAGGCCACAAAGAACTGATGGAGATGCTCGGCAGCCCGGACATATTTGGAAAAGACTTGAGAGTAATAAAGAATTTTACTGGTAGCAAACCGCTTGCATACGGACAGGTAATGAATTGAGTAGATATACAATGATAGAAAGGGGCATAAGACAGGGATGTGTCTTTTCACCGGACCTGTTCAACTTGTACAGCGAGAATATTTTGAGGACCCTAGAAGTTATGCCTGGATTCGTAATCGGAGGCCACAATTTAAGCAACCTAAAGTACGCAGATGATACAGTGCTGATAGCAGACACAGAAAGGAAGCTACAAGACCTCTTACAGAAGGTAGCAGAAGAAAGTAACAAGAAAGGACTAGAAATAAACTGCACGAAAACCGAATGCATGGTCATCAGTAAAAAGGGCAGCCCAAAATGCCAAATACAGGTCGGGGATACCAGAATCAAGCAGGTACAAAAATTTAAATACCTGGGAAGCGTTATAACAGAAGACGGA
>JBBBDQ010002170.1:132500-137500 GCA_037127315.1 Ascarosepion bandense | reverse complement strand
GGAGGCCATGTACATCAAATCTAAATAACCAACACTCAATAAAATCACATTTAAATCCGGACATAACACATTACATTGCATTTGACTACAAGTTTTGTTGTCATTTCGCGCTATCGCGCGGCGTGACGCCATGATATCGCATTGCAAATTTGAGAACTGCGTTTATAATTTTTGGTAAATATTGCAGTTGCCAAGCGGAGATTTATGTCAACACAAAATAAAACCGTTGGTGATGGTGGATGTCATTGTATTACAGTCTAAATAACCTCTCTGAAGATGGCTCATGTGAGATGGTGGATGTCATTGTATTACAGTCTAAATAACCTCTCTGAAGATGGCTCATGTGAGAAGCAAATTAATAAAAAATTATCTAAATGTTGGAGAATTTTCTCTTTATTTTCAACTGAAATTAAACCCAAAATACGACGTTTAGAAAGGATCATCATTAAACATAACAGACATTCATTGTCTCTTATGTTTAACAGCATATGTTTAGAAAATATATACATATATATATATATATATATATATATATATATATATATATATATATATATATATATTGTAGGGGATTTGGTAAGTTCTTGGTTGATGTGCTTCCGTATTTTACGGGTATTGCTCTCGAGATTAGTTCCCTCACAAATATAACACAATGTTTTACAATCGCGCAAAAGAAATGGAATAAGTCACAACGAACATTAAACAACAAACAATTTAATATGTATAAAATAAAATTAGCATGTGGAAACAAATAAAATACATGATGTGAAAAATTGCCTTTTGGAAAATAAAGTTTGGCAAGAAGTTAAATTTGTTTAAAGGTGTGTGTAAGTTTATATTAACGGGGTCCGTAAATAAGTCGTTCTTACTTACATTAAGTTCATCTCGGGTGGCGACAGCATGTCGCGTTGATGAAAGAAAGTTTGTCGGGTTTTTCCTTTCACGGCCCTCTGTAGCTAGGTCATGAACTTTGGTGTGGAAGAATGACTTGGCCGGACAAAGTATCAGTTACATGCTGACTTAAGGGCTAGCTTGGTGACTGACCTTCCTAACTGTGTGTTATTTATATACCATAATAAGGGATCAAAGAATCTTCCTAACATTTAGGTGTGAAGGCATTTATTGACCAATCAGATTTGTATTTTACTATTTTGTTTTGGGGCCTAAATATTTTTTGTTAATTGACTTCCGATCCTATTTTTCTAGAATGTTCTTATTCTATGTTTTTAGCTGATTGGTTGAGAAATATAAAAATGTAATTTAAATTCTAATGCCGTTTTGATCCAAAATTTCTATAATGTTTTTATGTATTTTCTTATTGCTTGTTTTAATAGAAAAAAATGTGTATCCCATAATATATATATATATATATATATATATATAACTCGACTATATTCTGTAAAAAATGGTTTAATTTCTATTTTTGCCATCAGAAAGTCAATTAAATCAACTTTACAGTGTTAGCTGCTTGTGGTAAGTCAATCGGGATTCAGTCCATTTTTCAGTCTGTTTTTCTGAAATTTTTGGAATTTTTTTTTTCGTTTTTTGCTCGTCTTTGATTTTTTTTGTCACTTAGTTTGTGTAAATTAGTTTGCAATTGAATGTTATTTTTGACTTAAGATAAATAGTATCACGGTTCAATTATTTCCATTAGTTTTGTCTTGTAGAAGATTTAAATTTCTGTCTTCGAGACATTGAATTCGTAACGGCTGGCTAGCGAACGCAAGCCGCATAACTCGACTATATTCTGTAAAAAATGGTTTAATTTCTATTTTTATCTTCAGAAATTGAATTAAATCAACTTTACAGTGTTAGCCGCTTGTGGTAAGTCAACCGGGATTCAGTCCATTTTTCAGTCTGTTTTTCTGTAATTTTTGGAATTTTTTTTTTCGCTTTTTGTTCGTCTTTGATTTTTTTTTTTTGTCACTTAGTTTGTGTAAATTATTTTGCAATTGTAGGTTATTTTTGACTTAAGATAAATAGTTTCACGGTTCAATTATTTCCATTAGATTTGTCTTGTAGAAGATTTAAATTTCTGTCTTCGAGACATTGAATTCGTAACGGTTGGCTAGCGAACGCAAGCCGCATAACTCGAATATATACTGTAAAAAATAGTTTAATTTCTATTTTTGTCATCAGAAATTTAATTAAATCAACTTTACAGTGTTAGCTACTTGCGTAAAGTCAACCTGGATTCAGTCCATTTTTCAGTCTGTTTTTCTGTAATTTTTGGAATTTTTCTTTTTTTTTTCGTTTTTTGTTCGTCTTTGATTTTTTTTTGTCACTTAGTTTGTGTAAATTATTTTGCAATTGAAGGTTATTTTTGTCTTATACAAAGTTAAAACTTTGTAAACCTCAGTCACTTTTTTTCTTTCTTTTTCTTGTTTTTTTTTTTAAATTGGAATAGATAGTTTTTACTATCGCCCGGTCTCACACTCCACCCCCTTCTTTTGAATGAGTTTAGAGTTGATCGCCTTGTTTCTTGTTTAGGAAGGGGTTCCCGGTTACCCCACCATTTCTCCGGTCTTAGTGTTAGTTCAGCTGGAAGATCTTTGCAGTTACTGAGTATGGTGGCAACGTCTTTACATTCTGAGGGTACCGAGTTGGCAGTTTCCTGGTTGCTGCTTCCGACTGGTAGTTAGGAGCCCGAACTCTTGCGTAGCGTCTTGAGAGGATGCTCTGATCAACAGTCGAATAATACCTGGGTTATTGTAGTGGTATATCGCGCATGGACGGGCGTCCCTGCATGAACGTTCGGTGGGCAACCCCGAGGCCACATTATGTTGTAGGCCGCGCCAGTCTCCATCCTTCACAAGTTGCAAATGATTGACCGACTGATTCTATTCTAAGACCTCTCCTTAACTGAATCACTATGGAAAAAAGCAAACATAATAGCAAAACTAAACCAGCTCATTTGAAAACGCCCAAACCTGTCTGCATCTCTTTCACTAACATACGCGGCATCAGCACCAACTTCCTCAGCGAAGATTCATTCCTCCATAATAATTCACCTGATATATAAGCCCTATGTGAAACTAATGTTAACCCTTCTATCCCCTCATCTGAGTTCTACGTTCCTGGCTACCTTCCCCTCTTCAGGAAGGACTCCAATGTTCATATGCATGGGCTTGGTGTCTATGTCAGTGAACACCTTCCCTTAGCTAGGGTGTCATCTTTTGAATCCCCAGATCATTCTTTCATATGCTTCCGCCTCTCACTTCTCAGCTCGATTAGCTATCTCTTCTGTCTCTACCGCTCTCCTTCCTCCCCTGACTGTTCGTTACTTGACATCATTTCTGACAATATTGACAAAGCCATTTCTTCCCATCCCTCTTCCCATGTATTCGTGTTTGGTGACTTTAACGCCCACCACACCAAGTGGCTGAAGAACGCTGTCACTGACCCTGCTGGTGTCCACACCATGAACCTTTCAATCACCCAATCCCTTATGCAAGTAGTGAACTTCCCCACGCGTTTCTCCGACAACCCTAACGGAAGGGACTCACTTCTAGACCTCTGCTTCACTTCCATCCAAGACTCTTGGGAACAACGTCTTTAGTCTTCCCATCGAAGAATGTGCATCCGAGGTCTCCTCCTGGGTTAAGGCTGGCATCGATGCCTTCATCCCTGCTAGGAAATTCCAGCTTAAATCTCATTCGTCTCCATGGTTCTCACCGGCTGCCATTGCCCACCGGAATCATTTCTTCCGACTCTATCGTAACTACGCGTCGGACCAAAACAGGCGCCTTTTCACTTCAGCTCGTAATAAGTGTAAAAGGATACTTAACGAAGCTAAGATGTTGTTTGCTGCCAGAATGAAACAACGCATAGCATGCTCTAAATTCGGCTCTAAAGACTACTGGCGACTCTGTAAAAGAGTACTTAACAAGAGTAAGTCCACAATACCCCCGCTAATCAACCAATTTGAGGTCCTCACCACCCCAGCAGATAAGGCTGAATGCTTTACTCGCAGATTCTCGAACAATTCGAGTCTGGACTTATCTGGAGTTTTTACACCCGACTTCTCACCTAGAACCGAGGCACAACTGAATGATGTCCACATTACACCTTCGCTTGTTTCTAAGATAATCTTAAAACTTGACCCTCACAAAGCGAGCGGTGGTGACGGAATCCCAACCATAGTCTTAAAGAAATGTGCCCCTGAACTCTCCTCTGTCCTTTCTAAGCTCTACAACCTCTGCCTATCTGCTTCCTGCTTTCCTGCCTGTTGGAAATCTTCCTCTGTGGTTCCTATATTTAAAAACACTGGAGAACCTTCTGACCCTGCAAATTAGCGCCCTATCAGCCTTCTTTCGATCTTTGGCAAAGTGTTCGAAGCCATTATCAACGCCGAGGTGGTTCAGCATCTCACAGCACACAGGCTCCTCTCGGACAAGCAATGTGGTTTCCGCTTCACCAGGTCTACTACTGATATGCTAACGACCATCACCGAGTACATATACCAGGCACTCGACAGGAATGGCGAAGCCCGAACCGTTGCATTGGATATATCTAAGGCGTTCGACAGAGTTTGGCATGCTGGCCTTCTATGTAAACTGCGGAGCTATGGTATAACTGGACATTTGTTTGAACTAATCCAGTCATTCCTCTCTAACCGCACAATGAAGGTGGTATTAAACGGATATGCCTCCCAGAACTACCATACAAACACAGGTGTCCCCCAAGGCTCCATCTTAGGTCCTACACTCTTCCTGATATATATTAATGATCTCCCTGATTCCATAAGAGCCCAAATAGGTTTGTACGCCGATGACACCACAGTTTACTCTCGCCTCCTACAAAAATCTGGTGTAGGCGTCAAAGCTAACCTCGCAGCCGAGATTGAAAAAGACCTCCAATCCATATTGGACTGGGGTAAGAAATGGCTAGTAAATTTTAATGCCTCTAAAACGAAGCTACTCTCAATTAACCATCATCGACAATCTCACCTACCTCCCATTAGCATGGACCAGGCTTGCCTCCCAAGTAGTAAAACAATA